>JXCR01042697.1:0-34100 GCA_002079205.1 Phalaenopsis hybrid cultivar
AACTTTTGAAAGAAGAGGCCATTACAAATATTTTTATAATGTTTACTACAGCATACCCATGTTCCAGTCCGCGTTAACAAGTCCGCTGACCATCTAACGCCGACCACAGAGTTGGTGGAGAAAATTGGTGGCTCATTCACCGACATGCACAATGAGAGAACAATATCAAAATCATTTTGACAATCTTTATTAACATACCAAAAGGTCAGACTTCTCCAAACGCCACAGAAATTTCCACACTCTTCCCCTCCAAAAGTGTTTCACCAACCCAATCCTTCCATGATCATTCCTTTCTGTTTTAATAAATGCCCCTCCTTTCCTTTCTCTCTATTCGTAAGTATTCGTTAAGTTTCCATGGAACGCAGGCTCCAAATACTGTTCTGTTGCTTTGCGTTGTGCTTGTTGGCCGCCGACGCGAGGCCAGTGAAGGAAGGTCTGCTAAGTGNATCAATGCTAATTCTTCATTTAGTTATGTAAAATTAGGTGTCTAACTAATAAATTCAATTTGAAGTGAAGTAATTTGATGTTGTTTTTGCCTTCTAACATACTATTACGATGATGCTAAACAATGATGATCAGTGTTTCCTTAACTTGATGCTAGCATCATAGCAACCAATAATTGTGAGGCCTGAATATTCTGAGCTTGATGTATAGCATTTGAATACTATAATCACCATGTAAATAGTTCATTTCCTTGCAATAGTCTTGTTTTTTCATCACAAAATATGTCTTAAATTGTATTTTTGATGGATTTCTAATGTTATATTAATTTGTTCAAAAGAAATTAACAAGAAACATGAAGAAAATGCATTAGAAAAATTTTTCCTAGCTATGCATATGATCTTTCATACCTCTCATCATCACAATGTAAAAGATATAAAGAAAACAAGATATTAACCAGCTGCAATGTCTCACAATTTGCAAGCTCTTATGAATGNAAGATTAACAAGAAACATGAAAAAAATGCATTAGAAAATTTTTTCCTAGCTATGCATATGATCTTTCATACCTCTCATCATCACCATGTAAAAGATATAAAGAAAACAAGATATTAACCAGCTGCAATGTCTCACAATTTGCAAGCTCTTATGAATGAGGAGATAGATTAATATCAAGGGACAAAAAATATGGAGCAAGGGGCATGAGAAAAATGAATTAGTTATTTTAAGAGTAAGATGTGTGAGATAACCAAATTTATTCTATTTTTATANATATGGAGCAAGAGGCATGAGAAAAATGAATTAGTTATTTTAAGAGTAAGAGGTGTGAGATAACCAAATTTATTCTATTTTTATATCTTTATGCTTAATGCTGAATTTATTTTTTATTTAATATTTAATGATTGTTGTGTTTAAAGATTAATGCATTTAAGTAGTTTTAAATTGTATTAATTATATGAAATATTTAATGTTTTACATGTTATGATGTAAATATAAATGATTTGGTTGATTACTTAGTTTTCTTAAGAAAAAAAAATGATATAGATTTTCAATTGGATTGACTTTAATTGGGGCAAACTTGATAAAAAATTTATCACCAAGATTTGTAGTGGATCCACTATTAAAACTTATTTTGAACTTGTTCTAGTAAGGTTCAACACCGATGAGTTTTGTTTTGGATGGCCAATCGATTCTTATTTATTTATTTCTATAAGGAAGATTGTTGACAAATTATCAAAATTTTCCAGAATTTTTTTATCCATGTTATGTAATTCCAATGGTTTTTAAATAGATTAAAATTTGTCAAAGTTTTTTTTTATAAATGTATACTTTTTTATGAATTTTGCTTGCTTTTAATGAATTTTTATTATAAAATGACTAGTTTCATGTAGTGTTACAACTTTATGTCAACTTTTACTCATTGAGTAGGTGGAGAAGCCCTTGAATTATCTAAATTAAAGAACAAGAGGGCAATATAAAAAAAAGAGGGACTATAAAATGATACTAAAAAATATATCATAGGAATATAAGGAGCCTAAAGTCACGTATTGATGGGTGGATATGAAATTTATAACATTGATACACATAACCTAATCAATATATCATGGATTCATCATCCCTAATCATTATTCAACCACATTGATAGTCGACCCAATGAAATCTAAAATTTCTTATTGGCATTCCATGAATTAACTTCAAAATTATTAGAATAAGGTGAAGTTTAGTTGAAGAAGTGAAAACTAAGAAACTACTCCAAACGAAGATAAAGAATACAAAGCAAACACATGCAATAGACTTATAACCCTACCTGGAAAGGACTGTCATCTTAACTACCTAATCACCATGAAAGACATGTATGGCCAATCTCAATGAATGCAAGATAAGATAGATTATTATTCATTAAGAGTAAGTAAGTCTTATAATTTGATTATAAATCAAGCTGCCCAGGTATGAATAGTATGCACAAAGTCATAAGACAGACTAAAATATATTTTGAATTTAAAATTTAACATTTTAAGGCTCACCACACTCAAATATTTTATTATTTTGTGTTAACTTTAATGCAATGTGATCATATAAAGATTTGTAATAGGTTATGTAAGTTCTTGAAGATGAATGTTTGGAAAATTTATTCATAAGTCTAATCAATATGTAACAGTGTACTCACTCTATAAGGAGGCAGTCCACACGGGACAAACCACCCTGTGAGTGAGGGCCTAAAAATAAGGAATAAATGCAATATGTAATGCTTATGACTAAGGTAATGTTTTCGTGAGTATTCTTAAATCACAAAAAAGTTTCTATTCAATTTTATTTATTATCAATTTGGTTGTTGTAGATGTATGAATGCAATATTTTATACAAATTTGTTTGGGTTATGAGTATCTTTAATTTTGAAAAGTTATGTTAAAATTATTTATTGTTGTTTGTTTAGAGAATATAGTCCTTAATGATCCTACTGGTAATCCAGTCAAATGGCATAAACAAAGCATTGACATGAATTTTAGTCAGACCTATTGATTAAAAGCAGCATAGATGATAGTAGGGTACCAACTTTGGACCTATGTCTGACTTGTGGGTCAACATAATCCAAATATTATTTTTAATTTAGTTGAGGTTCATCATTTCTCTTGTGTTCATCTTCTTTTGGATGGTCCAAATGTTGATAGTTGACCGACTAAAACACACCCAAAATCTAAAAAAAAAAAGAGGGCTCAGCAGGAAAGAATACCTATGTTACTATGACAACCTAGTTTCATGTACAATTGTCTTGCAAAAGAAAATTAACATATCCTAAGCTTACAATATCAAAATAAAAAATATGCAAAGAAAATCTAAAATAATGTGGGCTAACATGACAAGGAAATGCAGTAAATAGGAATTAATTACTAGTTCAAACAAATGTCGAATGATCAAAGAAAGAAATCACAAAAGCATGACTAACCTAATCCTATAATGCCTGAAGGGTTATTTACTCATGATGCCTAAAAGTGAGTGTTAAATGAGGAGAAAATGGAGACGATATCTAGTCAAGATGCCCATCGTTTTGCATTGTCCAAGAACATCGTGATCCGTAATCTACTTATTTCAAAAAAGTAATTAGGCCAATCTGACTTGAATATTCTTGTTAACAACCATGGGTTGCATCATCTCAAATATCTTCTTAGATTCAGAGCAAATTATTGTTCGAGTTGGGTTTGATTTCTTTTTCATTAGAGGTTCACTTTACGTTTTATTGTCTTCCAAATTTTATGTGTTTTTGGCTTTTATTTATTTTATTTTAAACTTGATTGCCTTTTAATTAATTTGATTTTTAATATGATTTTATCTTGATTAATTTGTTTTTTTAATATGACAACCATAGTTAAGATCTTATTTTTTCATCATCTCATGGTTGTTAATATTTGTGGTCTGCTTAGTTATGAATAACCAAAGGATTCCTTGTTAGTAACTATGAGTTATCTCATCCAAGGATACATCGCAAATCAAGGTTTTGTTTAATTATGTTTAAGNCTTTTTAGAGAAAACTATGAGTTAAATTACTTAGATTTGATTTATAGTTTGTTCCTTTATGCTCACTGAGTTTAAGGCATTTCTTCTTGTATTTTTCTAATTTTTCCTTAATTAATTATGATTTTTTCAATTTTCATTCAATTTTTGGGATTTAATTTACTCAGAAAACCTTCATTTATTTATTTATTCAATTTAGCACTGCATCACACCTTATATGCTTTGAAATGCCACTCCTTGTCCATAGATTTACTGAGCTTTTCACGTAGGCACCATGTTAACCTACAATTCACAGCCCTCCCTTGATCCCATAGTTCTGTGTGATTTAATCTTTGTCATCCATTAAAAATAAATGAATTGGAAGACATCCAATCATCATTTTTAAGCGAACAAAGTGCACACATTATCCACATTTTAGGGTTTGACCCACATAACAAATTAGGTTAAACTAGAATCTAATCAAGCCAAATCCATCATCTAGTCCCAACGAACACTTATATATGGATAAAAACACATGAATTGAACATTCTCTTCAAAAATCTCCAAAACTAAAGGTAAAAATAAAGTTTTAATCCTATACCTTGATCCAAGAGGTGTAACCTCAATTAGATTTAACAGATACTGCTACCTTGAACTTGCACACCTCCTATAGGAGCTAATTTGATGCTTCCTTAAGGCCTTATTTGAGTTTGATCAAAGGGGTCATTGGGTTGGTTTTGTAGTGGGTTGGGGTGGTCAGGATAGTGGGAAAAGTGTTAGGGAGTGCTTCGTGTAGACTGGTGAATCTCTTTGGAGGTTCGATTTTGGGTCTGGAAGATTTTTAATGCAAAACAAAAAATTTGGTCATTTGGCTTTTGAAATTTGGAGTGGAGGTATTAAATTTGGTTTGGAGTGATGAGCAAAATTTTCAAGGGAGTTTTGTGGGAGTTTTTGAAGCAATGGGGCCCAAGTTTGACTAAGGAAAATGAGGGTATAGTTTCCTTGAGGGTCACTTGAGCTTGAACTCTTTAAGGACCCCGGGAGGCCTTGAAGAAGTGATAAGGATGGGTCATCAAGCTTGGGGAGGCGTTTTGATTGGATTTGGTAAGGATTTTGGGTAGTGGTCAATCATTTAAAATTTTTTGGATTTTTGGATGGGGAGCTCACCAATGGTCATGGGAGGGGCTTGCCTTGCTTCAGATTTGAAAATTAAGGTATCAAGGATCCTATAAAATTCTTTGATAGGTTAGTTATGGTTATAGATGGGGAGCTAAGAGGATGAAGCCATATCGAGGCTTGACTTAGTTACGGAGGGAGTGGGCATGATTTGCTTTTTGGGTAGCTTTTTCCCTTGGAATGGAAGTATTGTTTTTATCCTCATTTGTCATGAGAATTTAGTAGATTTGTCTTGGACTTAATCATAGGGACATGTCTTGCTGTTGAAGATTTGTGTTTGGCTTGGGTTTGGGGTTGTCATAGAAATGGGTCTTGACTTTTGGAAAGTCCAAACATCTATGTGAATTTGGCTAAAGGAGGCTTGACGACTTGCTTGAAGCTTATCATAGCTTGGTATGGCTCATTTGATTTGTATTTGTCATGAAACAAAATTAGTGATTTTTTCATGATGCATGGGTTTAGGCTAGGCGAGTTTGGACTTATGATTTTTTTTTGAAAACTTTGTGGTTTGATTTGATTTTTCTTTGGATGCATTTTAATTTGTGGGGTTTTGATTTTATTTTGGATTTTTAATTTTTTTTAGTTTTAAAGTTTGGAATTGGTAGTCTGATTAATTTAATTTCACGATTTTGGTTAATTTATTTATATTTTGTTTTGATTTTGAATAGTGAGTTTATGGGTTATAATTTTAGGTTGATTTTTAATTTAACTTATTTGATCTTTATATTAAGTTTGATTTATACAATATTGATGAACTTAGACTTTTGACTTTAGGATGGTGTTTTAAGCATTTTGGCTCCTTTGATTTTCATTTTTATTTAATTATCATTATTTAATGTTTGATTTTAATGATTTAATTTTCATTGAACTTCAATTTTTTTTTAATTTAATTCATAATGGTTGATTTTATTAGACTAGATTTTTAGTGGAGATTAATTACATTTATTTTTATTTAGATTGATTTATAATGTATTTAATTATGTTGATTCTTTTTGTTGAGTTTAGTTTTAGATTTTAAATTTGACCTTGGGTTGTTGATAAATTAATTTTAATTTAGTTTTTATTTAATATTTTTTTACATGATAGTTTTAATTTGTGGTCTCTATTTTGGTGAATTTGATTATTTTTTATTTAGTGATTTCAATTTAATTGACTTTTAGCATTATGAATTTTATTTTTTTGTTTAATTTGAAAAATTGGTTGAATTTGATCTAATTTTAGTTTATGATTGAATTTTGAAGTTTCAATTTTTATTTTTTTTAATTAGTAAGTTTTAGAGAAAAATCCTATCTTAGTTCATGGTGGACTTCATACCCAATGCTCTCTGTAAACCAAGGATAAAGTTATCTATGGAATTGCGAAGGAGATGTGCTAAGTGAACAAGTGAGAGAGACATCAGGAAGACTCAAGTTGTTATGATCAAAGGATGACTCAAGATATTTTCAATTTTATAGGAACTCAACTTAAGTTACAATTACATAGCTCTCATCATACCAACCAATGATTAAGGATTTGAAGTCAAGCCTATGAAACCTAAAAGAGTGAAGAGGTGTTTTAAAGTTCTATTTTGGCATTGGTTCATTCACTATTCTTCCAGTAGAGCCACTAAAGTAACCCTAAGGTTAGATCCTAAGCTCTAGAGAGAGGAAGGATAAGAAAAACCTCATGCAAAACTTAGATCAACAAATGGACCCCAATAGGTTTGGCGCATTAAACAAGTATACCACACATATTGGTATTGACCAAACTAGCTAACATGATCCAAAGAATGTCCATGCAACAATACTAGGAATGGAACCAACACTTTCCAAACCAATTTAATAGATCTTTTGTTAACATTGGTAAAGATCAACGAATCATCAACATAAGCAAGATGAGAAATCCCAATATTCCCGTTGAGAGCATAATAGATACTTGGATATTTACTTAACATAGAATTAAAACACCTTGAAATATAGTCAAAGGCAATAATGAATATAGTAGGAGATAAAGGATCTCCTTGTTTGTTACCTTTTGTGGCTTTGAAGAAACCAAAAGTATTATCATTAATCAAAAGAGAGTAATAGTTATTATCCAATTTTTTGTGAATGAGATTGCAAAACTTCTTGTTGAAACCAAAAGCAATAACACATCAAGATTAAATTCCCACCTGATTGTGTCATAAGCCTTCTTGATATTCATTTTGAAAATAACATTCCCATCTCTAACTTTTTTATCTAAATCAAGGAACAGTTCTTGAATAGTCAAAGCATTATAAAAAATGTTCCTTCCGTTAGCAAAAGTTGACTGGTTAGTATTAATATCATTGTGAAGAAGGGGTTGAACTCTTTTCACAATAATTTTAAAGACAGTTTTAGAAACCACATTATTCAACAGATAGGTCTATAAACATCCCAACTGATAACATCTCTCCCTTTAGGAGTTAAAACAATATTAGCATATTTAAAATACTTGGGGAGTTCAAGACCTCTAAGAAAAGCTTGAAAAACAACAAAAAAATCCAATTTAATCAGCTCCAAGCAACCTTTATAAAACTCTACAGAAAAACAATCAAGACAAACATTCCTACCACCATCCATGTTATCAAGAGTAAGTTTAATTTCCTCTTCCATAAGAACTAAAGTAAGTTTTATGTTACTGAAACATGGAAAACCATTATACAAATCACTAGCAAGTGCCTTGATAAAGATTAGAAAAAAATTTAATATCCTCTTGTTCAATCAAACCAGAATCCATAATATGATTATCATATGAATCCTTAATTTTATTAATAAAATTTTTCATCCTCGTTTTCTGAATGCAAGCATGGAAATAAGGTGTGTTTTTATCTCCATCAATCATTTGATGTTTAGCAATTTTTTGACAATAGAAAGCATTTTCCATAGATATAGCAATATTTAACTCATTTTGCCTTTCAAGTAAAGTATCAAAACTAACAACATCATTACTGTAATCCAATTCTAAGCTCTTAACTTTATCTTCAACATTGGAAATAATATTTTGAAGATTACCAAAAACCTTCCAATACCATTTCTTAATAGCTAAATTATTTTGTAATTGCCATAGTTTATAACGAGCATTACCAACAACAATGGCCTCCTAATAATAAAAAAAAACTACTTGAACGAAGGTTAAAAAAATCCATATATTAAGAAATCTGAAATGATAAGGGGTTTAATACAAAACTTCACCTCAAGATGGAGAGGAGCATGATCTGAGCCAAGAATGGCCAAATGATACAAAGTAGTGATAGAGAAAAAAATTAATCCACTGAATATTGAACACAAATCTATCCAACTTTTCAAAATATGTCCTCTAGACCAAGTAAGAGGGCAACATTTGAAACCCAAGATGAAAAGACTAGCCTCAAAAGTGCATAAAAAAAATCAACTAACAAATTCAAATTGGGAGGATTACTACCTTTTTTTATCATTAGCAAAAGTAATCAAGTTAAAATTCCTTCCAACCAACATGGCACTATTAATATGTTTAAGTGAACATTACTGATTCCAAAGTTCCATTCTCGCTGGTCTATTACAACCCGTATAGATAACAGTTACCAACAACAACAACAACAACAGCAACAATAATAACAACAACAACAAAGTCTCAATCCCAATACGTGGGGTTGGCAATAGATTACAGTTACCAAAAAGGAGAAATTGTTCAAAGAAAATTTGACATGAAGAA
Organism: Phalaenopsis hybrid cultivar; assembly: GCA_002079205.1. Taxonomy (NCBI): domain Eukaryota; kingdom Viridiplantae; phylum Streptophyta; class Magnoliopsida; order Asparagales; family Orchidaceae; genus Phalaenopsis; species Phalaenopsis hybrid cultivar. Next base: position 8,796 of record JXCR01042697.1, read on the forward strand.
ACTGTGTATGATCCACATAAATATCAACATTAATATAATTTCTTTAGAGAAATCAAAATTTATTATTAGAATTAGCAATCAAATTTTATTTCCTAATTCTCCTTAAATATTTTTCTATATTCTGCACAGCCACAAGATGTTCAATCATGCCACAAAAATTAATCTTATTAGAAAGAATGATATTTCCTAACTATTAAAACCATTCATTTTAGCAATGTCTCTAATATTCCACACAAGAAAGTGAAACATCATTACCCGATTCATTTCCTCTAGTAACTCTAGAGGAAGGAGAATTAAAGTTTAACTCATTCCATTCACCATTCATCTGCAATTGAGTCGTATCATGATTTACATAATTGAGTTCTCTTATTCCTTTAATCTTCCTTTTCCCAGTAGATTTTTGTAATAACCAATCCTCATCCAATTCTGTTTTAGTAAGCACAAGACAATTATCAATATTATCAACTGAAGTTTTTTTCAACATATCTTATTAGCTTGATCACATCATCTTTACCTACCAATTTCCTCCCCATATATTGATTTTCTTTAAGATTTTTTAGCTCATGATGAGAAATATAACAATTCATCAAATTATGATAAAACATTCTACATTTGCACAATAAGGAGGCACATAATCCACTTTAACATTTTGCCAATAGTCAGAATTCACATCTCCAATCCAAATTAAGCCACAAAAATGTAAGGTAATATCCTTTCAACCATAACACATGCAATAGAAGGTCTAGAACAACTAAAGGTAACATGGTCTATCTTCATGGGTGTTCTAAAGATAGCACGTAAAAAATAAAGAACTTTTATATTGAATAATATCCCTTTCAACCATAACACGTGCAATAGAAGGTCTAGAACAACTAAAGGTAGCATGGTCTATCTTCCTGGTTGTTCCAAAGATAGTATGTAAATTATAAAGAACTTTCATATTGAACAATACTAATTTCAAACCTGGAAACAAAAACCAAATAGGAACAATTAGTGGTTCTTCCTTAGGATTGAAAGTCGATCCATATCAAAATCTTCATACTAACGTTTTTAACTTGCATAATTCTCCTTGAAAAAAAAGAAGTATATTCAATTTCTTTCACCCTTCTAATCATAAGATGCCTTTCATCTACAAGACCAACATTCTAGTGACCATAAAGTTTTAACTCCACAAAAATTTAGGAATAACCTTCACTTTACAGCGGGCAAATGTAAATTTCCCCACAATAGTTAACCTCAAAGGTTCAACCAACACCATAGCATCATCTTCTTGATAAAAGTTCGCTAGTTTTCCATTTTTGTGAACCACCTTCTTTAAAAAGCCAATAGACAAGCTCTTTGCCATTTGATCCTTGAAATCAACACGAAATAAGTAATTATTAGCATCTAAGGAAATCGAACCATGATTACCCCCACGAGAATCTCCTTATAAGAATGTCGATTAGGTGAATAAGCCATCACCAACCTCCAACATAAGACTAAAAGAGGGATAAGAAATCAACAAATAAGACAAACTTAAAAAACCCAAAGAGAAATCCCCAAAGAATTGCTCTAAGAAGCCATCTCCAAGAAAAAACTCTCACAACTCATAATTTTATTGTTAATCATGTGCAAAAGATCATCCAAGAGTAGATATGTAGATATATATATATATATATATATATATNAAAAAAAAATTGATATAGATTTTCAATTGGATTGAGTTTAATTGGGGCAAACTTGATAAAAAATTTCTCACCAAGATTTGTAGTGGATCCACTATTAAAACTTATTTTGAACTTGTTCTAATAGGGTTCAACACCGATGAGTTTTGTTTTGGATGGCCAATCGATTCTTATTTATTTATTTCTATAAGGAAGATTGTTGACAAATTATCAAAATTTTCTATAATTTTTTTTTATCCATGTTATGTAATTCCAATGGTTTTTAAATAGATTAAAATTTGTCAAAGTTTTTTTTTTATATAAATGTATACTTTTTTGATGAATTTTACTTGCTTTTAATGAATTTTTATTATAAAATGACTAGTTTCATGTAGTGTTAAAACTTTATGTCTACTTTTACTCGTTGAGTAGGTGGAGAAGCCCTTGAATTATCTAAATTAAAGAACAAGAGGGCAATATAAAAAAAGAGGGACTATAAAATGATACTAAAGAATATATCAAAGGAAGATAATGAGCCTAAAGTCACGTATTGATGGGTGGATATGAAATTTATAACATTGATACACATAGCGTAATCAATATATCATGGATTCATCATCCCTAATCGTTATTCAACCACAAAGATAGTCAAACCAATGAAATCTAAAATTTCTTATTAGCATTCCATGAATTATTTATATATATTGTAAACTATGGAGATAAAAGACCATAAAATTCTATGACTCTATCCAATGAAAAAGAAATGTAGTAGGGTTCATTCCTTTTTATAAGCAACATGAAGCCTATAAAATGAAATGAGTGAAGATAAGAATTGGGATCAAAAGTTATCTAACATGGCCCTTTAGTATTATCAAAGTTAGGATTACCACTAGCCCCTTAAGTATTCTAGAAACCCACCTAAGTGATAATCATGTGTAAATCAAGTTATGGATGATAATATTATCTATCCTTAATAGTTGAAGCTTTATTTAAATGCAAAATTTAAGTCATAAAATGCATGGTAACCACAAAATCAATTAATAATTTTAAGTTCTAAATCTCAAAAATTTATGAAATTTGACAATATCTTATACATTTAAAAAAATTTTTTTTATGAAAATAATGGATTAAGCCTCATATTTTATTTTGTCTATTATATAAAAGCCCTTTTTATTTTAGTTTTCTATGTATGCAGGATGAAAGAAAAAATTTAAAAGCAACTGTTAATTTTTTTTTACAGTATCTTTACAAAATCACATAGATTCAAAGATTTAAATATTTAAATAATCTAACATGACATGTAATGTAATATACTATCTCAAGAGATAGAAACATTTCTTCTCGATGGTTCAGTTAATTAAATAAAGAAAATTTTGATATAATCGAAGGTCTACAATTAAAGTCGATAAATATTTCCCCTATCTAATCTGAAGACTAGATAGGGTTTTGATTAAATCTAGGTTACAAACTTCCTATAAGGGCGAACCTCTATAGTTAATTACACATTAAGCAATAAAAAGTCACTCAAGAAAACTCTTGATTTAGACTGTGGTTTATCCTTAAGAAATTTCTAAGTTTAAGCTCTTATGAATGATTATCAAGAATATAACATGGAAAAGGCTTAAAAGTTGAATGGTTATTAACGGAAACAAATGGAAGAATAGTAAGAAATATCGAAGATACTAAGAAATTCAGTGACATCTCAACTATCCTATTGTTAGGCTTTAATGATTTTGAAAAAGATTTATTTTATGTTTCATGTTAATATTTTATTAGATATTTAGGACATATATCACATGATATATAGTCTAGAGAAATCCTAGGAGGTGGGGATTTATGTCTTAACTAGACAAACAACTTCAAAATTATAAGAATAAGGTGAAGTTTAGTTGAAGAAGTAAAAACTAAGAAACTACTCCAAACAAAGAGAAAGAATACAAACCAAACACATGCAATAGACTTATAATCCTACATGGAAAGGACTGTCATCTTAACTACCTAATCACAATGAAAGACATGTATGACCAATCTTAATGAATGCAAGATAAGATAGATTATTATTCATTAAGAGTAAGTAAGTATTATAATTTGATTATAAATCAAGCTCCCCAGGTATGAATAGAATGCACAAAGTCATAAGATAGATTAAAATATATTTTGAATTTAAAGTTTAACATTTTAAGGCTCACCACACTTAAATATTTTATTATTTTGTGTTAAATTTAATGCAATGTGATCATATAAGGATTTGTAATAGGTTATGTAAGTTCATGATGATGAATGTTCGGAAAATTTATTCATAAGACTAATCAATATGTAAAGGTAGACTCACTCTATAAGGAGGCAGTCCACATGGGACAAACCACCCTTTGAGTGAGGGCCTAAAAATAAGGAATAGATGCACTATGTAATGCTTATGACTAAGGTAATGTTTTCGTGAGTATTCTTAAATCACAGAAAAGTTTCTATTCAATTTTATTTATTATTAATTTGGTTGTTTTATATGTATTAATGCAATATTTTATACAAATTTGTTTGGGTTATGAGTATCTTTAATTTTGAAAAATTATGTTAAAATTATTTATTGTTGTTTGTTTAGCGAATATAGTCCTTAATGATCCTATTGGTAATCCAGTCAAATGACATAAACAAAGCATTGGCATAAAATTTAGTAAGACATATTGATTAAAAGCAGCATAGATGATAGTAAGGTACCAACTTTGGACCTATGTCTGACTTGTGGGTCAACATAATCCAAATATTATTTTGAGTTTAGTTGAGGCTCATCATTTCTCTTGTGTTCATCCTCTTTTGGATGGTTCAGATGTTGATAGTTGACCGACTAAAACACACCCAAAATCTAAAAAAAAAAGAGGGCTCAACAGGAAAGAATACCTATGTTACTGTGACAACCTAGTTTCATCAACAATTGTCTTGCAAAAGAAAATTAACATATCCTAAGCTTACTATATCAACATAAAAATATGCAAAGAAAATCAACAATAATGTGGGCTAACATGACAAGGAAATGCAGTAAATATGAATTATTTACTAGTTCAAACAAATGTCAAATGATCAAAGAAAGAAATAACAAAAGCGTGACTAACCTAATCCTATAATGCCTGAAGGGTTATTTACTTATGATGCCTAAAAGTGAGTGTTAAATGAGGGGAAATGGAGACAATATCTAGTCAAGATGCCCATTGTTTTGCATTGTCCAAGATCATCGTGATCCCTAATCTACTTATTTCAAAAAAGTAATTTGGCCAATCTGACTTGAATATTCTTGTTAACAACCATGAGTTGCATCATCTCAAATATCTTCTTAGATTCAGAGTAAATTATTGTTCGAGTTGGGTTTGATTTCTTTTTCATTAGGGGTTCACTTTACGTTTTATTGTCTTCCAAATTTTATGTGTTTTAAGCTTTTATTTATTTTATTTTAAAATTGATTGCCTTTTAATTAATTTGATTTTTAATATGATTTTATCTTGATTAATTTGTTTTTTAATATGACAACCCTAGTCAATATCTTATTTTTTCATCATCTCATGGTTGTTAATATTTGTGGTTTCCTTAGTTATGAGTAACCAAAGGATTCCTTGTTAGTAACTATGAGTTATCGCATCCAAGGATACATCACAAATCAAGGTTTTGTTTAATTATGTTTATGTTTAAGTTCTAGTGAATTTAATAGTTTACTTTTAAGTTTAAATGACTTATAGACTATATAGATTTTATGTTTTTTATTTGAGTTTAATTTTTATGACTTATTACATTTATTGAATGATTTTTACATATTTTGTTTGACTTTTATATATCTCAATTTATTTATGTTTATTTAATTTATTGATGAAGATTTTGTTTGACTCGGAATTCTCCTAGAAGACTTATTATGGTTTTAGCTTATCGGGGGTATTTTTATAAACTTACAAATTTTGAATTAAAGCTCTTCATCTCAAAGTGTAGTTGTTTTTTATATTTTATTTATTGGTGAATAGATTAGTTAGTCATTCCAATTTCTAACTTTTATTAAATTTGATAATTAGAAGGATATGTTTGTATTTTTTAAAAGTTACAAACAGACCCCTATTCATTTTTAAATATATGACCCTATTCATTTTTAAACATATGAATTTTAATGTTTGATAATTGTTTAGTCTTTTATTAGCAAATTTAACTTCAAGAGTTTTACTTTTGAGGATTGAAAAACAGCCAAGGTCATATTTGTAATTTCTGAGAATTTACCAAGTAAACCTATGGTTGCTCTTGATTAATCTAATTTTGTTATGCCTTACTTGTTTCTTTGATTAATAATCATCTAAATTTAAGTTTCATGAGTTTTAGTCCATTCATGTTTAAGATTAACAACTAAGTATACATGTTAAAATGTAACCTTCCTCATCCTCTTAATTATAAATTTCTTAGTCACTCTATGTCTTATTAAAGAGTTTCAATTAGAATTTAATACTCTTGACATTTTGAATTGTTCAAATTACTATTAAGGTTAATTTTGCAATTTTCCATGTTTATTTAATTTTACTTAATGTTTGGTAGATTTGACTTGTGGGTTTTACTAATTTCTCCTAAACTATTTTAAATGGCGATTTAATCATTAGTTCTTTGATTTAAGCTGATTAGGGTTATCTATATTTCATCAAGTGAAATTTTTTATAATTTTAATTAATTTCAGTTTTTTTTCCTTAGGAATATTTTAGTGTTTGACTTAGGATTTGACTTAACCATTTCATTTCTAATGTTCATTAAGTTCACTTATTTAAAGTTCAAAGGATAACTTACTGATTTTTAATGAAATTTGATGAATAAGGGTCAAAGTGCATTATTTTGATTTTGCATATCTACCAACTCTTAGGTTTTAAGTGATTTCTGTATTTTAGAGGTCAAAATTGTTATTTTATTTAATGAATTAATCATTTATAAAATCTTCTTTAATTTCCAAGTGATCTTGTAATTTTATGAATTTTATTTTAATTCATTTATTTTGTTTCTAATTAATTGTAAATTTCAAAAAAATTACACTTTTTTTCATTTTGGATGGTGGTCTCTGACCTTGGAAAAAAAACAGGAAAAGTTTCCATGGATAGAGACTCTAAAGTGTTCAAATTTCATTTAGTTTTGATTTAAATTNTAAAAAAATTACACTTTTTTTCATTTTGGATTGTGGTCTCTGACCTTGGAAAAAAACAGGAAAAGTTTCCATGGATAGAGACTCTAAAGTGTTCAAATTTCATTTAGTTTTGATTTAAATTTAATTTAAATGATTTTTATTTGATTAAAATTTTAATTATTTTTAGAGAAATTATGAGTTAAATTACTTAGGTTTGATTTATAGTTTGTTCCCCTATGTTCATTGAGTTTAAGGCATTTCTTCTTGTATTTTTCTAATTTTTCCTTAATTAATTTTGATTTTTTCAATTTTCATTCAATTTTTGCGATTTAATTTATTCAGAAAACTTAGCACTGCATCACCCCTTATATGCTTTGAAACGCCACTCCTTGTCCATAGATTTACTGAGCTTTCCACGTAAGCACCACGCTAACCTACAATTCACTGCCCTCCCTTGATCCCATAGTCCCGTGTGATTTAATCTTTGTCATCCTTTAAAAATAAATGAATTGGAAGACATCCAATCATCATCCCTAAGGGAACAAAGTGCACACATCATCCACATTTTAAGGTTTGATCCACATAGTAAATTAGGTTAAACTAGAATCTAATCAAGCCGAATCCATCATCTAGTCCTAACAAACACTTATATATGGATAAAAACACATGAATTGAACATTCTCTTCAAAAATCTCCAAAACTAAAGGTAAAAGTAAAGTTTTAATCCTCTACCTCGATCCAAGAGGTGTGACCTCAATTAGATTTGACAAATACTACTACCTTGAACTTACACACCTCCTATAAGAGCTAATTTGATCCTTCCTTAAGGCCTTATTTGAGTTTGATCAAAGGGTTGGTTTTGGAGTGGGTTGGGGTGCTCGGGATAGTGGAAAAAGAGTTGGGGAGTGCTTCGTGCAGACTTGTGAATCTTTTTGGAGGTTCGATTTTGGGTTTGGAAGATTTTTAATGCAAAACAAAAAATTTGGTCATTTGGCTTATGAAAATTGATGGAGTGGATGTAGTAAATTTGGTTTGGAGTGATGAGGAAATTTTCAAGGGAGTTTTGTGCGATTTTTTGAAGCAATGGGGCCCAAGTTTGACTAAGGAAAATGAGGGTATAGTTTCCTTGAGGGTCACTTGAGTTTGAACTCTTTAATGACCCCAGGAGGCCTTGAAGAAGTGATAAGGATGGTTCATCAAGCTTGGGGAGGTGTTTTGATTGGATTTGGTAAGGATTTTGGGTAGTGGTCAACAATTTAAAAATTTTTGAATTTTTGGATGGGGAGCTCACCAATGGTCATGGGAGGGGCTTGCCTTGCTTTAGATTTGAAAATTAAGGTATCAAGGATCTTATTAAAGTTTTCGATAGGTCATTTATGGTTATAGATGGGGAGCTAAGAGAATGAAGCCATGTGGAGGCTTGACTTAGTTTCAAAGGGAGTGGGCATGATTTGCTTTTTGGGTAGCTTTTTCCCTTGGAATGGAAGTATTTTTTTATCCTCATTTGTCATGAGAATTTAGTGGATTTGTCTTGGACTTAGCCATAGGGATATGTCATGGTGTTGAAGATTTGTGTTTGGCCTGGGTTTGGGGTTGTCATGGAAATGGGTCTTGACTTTTGGAAAGTTCAAACATCTATGTGAATTTGGCTAAAGGCGGCTTGACGACTTGCTTGACGTTTATCATGGCTTGGCATGGCTCATTTGATTTGTATTTGTCATGAAACAAAATTAGTGATTTAGTCATGATGCATGGGTTTAGGCTAGGTGAGTTTGGGCTTATGATTTTTTTTAACTTTGTGGTTTGATATGATTTTTCTTTGGATGAATTTTAATTTGTGGGGTTTTGATTTTATTTTGAAATTTTAAATTTTTTAATTTTGAACTTCGGAATTGGTAGTCTGATTAATTTAATTTCATGATTTTGGTTAATTTATTTATATTTTGTTTTGATTTAAATTGATTTGATTTTGAATAGTGAGTTTATGGGTTATAATTTTAGGTTGATTTTTAATTTAACTTATTTGATCTTTATATTGAGTTTGATTTATATAATATTGATGAACTTAGACTTTTGACTTTAGGATGGTGTTTTAAGGATTTTGGCTCCTTTGATTTTCATTTTTATTTAATTATCATGATTTAATGTTTGATATTAATGATTTAATTTTCATTGAACTTCAATCTTTTTTAATTTAATTCATAATGGTTGATTTTATTAGAATATATTTTTAGTGGAGATTAATTATATTTATTTTTATTTAGATTGATTTATAATGTATTTAATTATGTTGATTATTTTTGGTTGAGTTTAGTTTTAGATTTTATATTTGACCTTGGGTTGTTGATAAATTAATTTTAATTTAGTTTTTATTTAATTTTTATTACATGATAGTTTTAATTTGTGGTCTCTATTTTGGTGAATTTGATTATTTTTTATTTAGTGATTTTAATTTAATTGACTTTTAGCATTATGAATTTTAATTTTTTGTTTAATTTGAAAAATTAGTTGAATTTGATCTAATTTTAGTTTATGATTGAATTTTGAAGTTTCAATTTTAATTTTTTTTAATTAGTAATTTTTAGAGAAAAATCATATCTTAGTTCATGGTGGACTTCATACCCAATGCTCTCTGTAAACCAAGGATAGAGTTATCTTTGGAATTGCGAAGGAGATGTGCTAAGTGAACAAGTGAGAGAGACCTCAGGAAGACTCAAGTCTTTATGATCAAAGGATGACTCAAGATATTTTTAATTTTATAGGAACTCAACTTAAGCTACAATTACATATCCCTCATCATACTAACCAATGATTAAGGATTTGAAGTCAAGCCTATGAAACCCTAAAGAATGAAGAGGTGTTTTAAAGTTCTATTTTGGCATTGGTTAATTCACTATTCTTCCAGAAGAGCCACTAAAGAAACCCTAAGGTTAGATCCTAAGCTCTAGAGAGGGGAAGGATAAGAAAAACCTCATGCAAAACTTAGATAAACAAATGGACCCCAATAGGTTTGGCGCATTAAACAAGTATACCACACGTATTGGTATTGACCAAACTAGCTAACATGGTCCAAAGAATGTCCATGTAACAATACTAGGAATTGAACAACACTTTCCAAACCAATTTAATAGATCTTTTGTTAGCATTAGCAAAGATCATCAAATCATCAGCATAAGCAAGATGATAAGTCCCAATATTAACTTTGTGAGCATAATAGATACTTGGATATTTACTGAACATAGAATTAAAGCACCTTGAAATATAGTCAAAAGCAATAACGAATATAGTAGGAGATAAAGGATCTTCTTGTTTAATGCCTTTTGTGGTTTTGAAGAAACCAAAAGTATTATCATTAATCAAAAGAGAGTAATAGTAATTATACAAAATTTGGTGAATGAGATTGCAAAACTTCTTGTTGAAACCAAGTGCAGTAGCATATCAAGATTAAATTGCCACCTGATTGTGTCATAAGCCTTCTTGATATTCATTTTGAAAATAACATTCCCATCTCTACCTTTTTTTTATCTAAATCAAGGAACAGTTTTTGAACAGTCAAAGCATTATAAAAAATGTTCCTTCCGTTAACAAAAGTTGACTGGTTAGTACTAATATCATTGTGAAGAACGGGTTGAACTCTTTTCAAAATAATTTTAGAGACAATTTTAGAAACCACATTGTTCAGATAGGTCTATAAACATCCAACTGATAACATCTCTCTCTTTAGGAGTTAAAACAATATTAGTATATTTAAAATACTTGAGGAGTTCATGACCTCTAAAAAAAGCTTGAAAAACAACAAAAAAAATCCAATTTAATAAGCTCCAAAAAACCTTTATAAAACTCTACAGAGAAACAATTAAGACAAACAATGCTTTTACTATCCATGTCATTTAGAGTAAGTTTAGTTTCCTCTTCCATAAGAACTAAAGTAAGTTTTATGTTACTGAAACCTGGAAAAACATTATACAAATCACTAGCAAGTGCCTTGATAGAGATTAGAAAAAATTTTGATCTCCTCTTCTTCAATCAAACCAGAATCCATAATATAATTATCATATGAATCCTTAATTTTATTAATAAAATTTTTCATCCTCGTTTTCTGAATGCAAGCATGATAATAAGGTGTATTTTTATCTTCATCAATCATTTGATGTTTAGCAATTTTTTGACAATAGAAAGCATTTTCCATAGATATAACAATATTTAACTCATTTTGCCTTTCATGTAAAGTATCAAAACTAACAACTCATTACTGTAATCCAATTCTAAGCTCTTAACTTTATCTTCAACATTGGAAATAATATTTTGAAGATTACCAAAAAGCTCGCAATACCATTTCTTAATAGCCAACTTATTTGGTAATTGCCATAGTTTATAACCAGCATTACCAACAACAATGGGCTCCTAATAATAAAAAAAAAACTGCTTGAACGAAGGTTAAAAAAATCCATATATGAAGAAATCTGAAATGATAAGGGGTCTAATGCAAAACTTTACCTGAAGGTGGAGAGGAGCATGATCTGAGCCAAGAATGGCCAAATGATACAAATTAGTAATAGGGAAAAAAATTAATCCACTGAATATTGAACACAAATCTATCCAACTTTTCAAAATATGTCCTCTAGACCAAGTAAGAGGGCAACATTTGAAACCCAAGTTGAAAAGACTAGCCTCAAAAGTGCATAAAAAAAATCAACTAACAATTCAAATTGGGAGGATTAATATCTTTTTTCTCATTAGCAAAAGTAATCAAGTTAAAATTCCTTCCAACCAACATGGCACTATTAATAAGTTTAAGTGAACATTACTGACTCCAAAGTTCCATTCTCCCTGGTCTATTACAACCCGTATAGATAATAGTTACCAACAACAACAAAAACAACAACAACAACATTAATAACAACACCAACAATAACAACAACAACAACAAAGCCTCAATCCCAATACGCAGGGTTGGCAATAGTTGACAGTTACCTAAAATGAGAAATTATTCAAAGAGAATTTAACATGAAGAAACTGTATATGATCCACATAAATATCAACAGAAATATAATTTCTTTAGAGAAATCAAATTTTATTATTAGAATTAGCAATCAAATTATATTTCCTAATTCTCCTTAAATAATTTTCTATATTTTGCACAACCGCAAGAGGTTCAATCATGCCACCAAAATTAATCTTATTAGAAAGAATGATATTTCCCAACCTATTAAAACCATTCATTTTAGCAATGTCTCTAATATTCCACACAAGAAAGTTAAACATCATTACCCGATTCATTTCCTCTAGTAATAACTCTAAAGGAAGGAGAATTAAAGTTTAACTCATTCCATTCTCCATTCATCTGCAATTGAGTAGTATCAGGATTTACATAGTTTAGTTCTCTTATTCCCTTAATCTTCCTTTGCCCATTAGATTTTTGTAATAACTAGTCCTCATCCAATTCTGTTTTAGTAAGCACAAGACAATTATCAATATTATCAACTGAAGTTGTTTCAACATATCTTATTAGCTTGATCAACGTCGTCTTTACCTACCAATATCCTCCCCATATATTGATTTTCTTTAAGATTTTTTAGCTCATGATGAGAAATATAACAATTTCATCAAATTATGATAAAACATTCTACATTTGCACAATAAGGAGGCACATAATCCATTTTAACATTCTGCCAATAGTCAAAATTCACATCTCCATCCAAATTAAGCCACAAAAATGTAAGGTAATATCCCTTTCAACCATAACACAGTGCAATAGAAGGTCTAGAACAACTAAATGTAGCATGGTCTATCTTCATGGGTGTTCTAAAGATAGCACATAAATAATAAAGAACTTTTATATTGAATAATATCTCTTTCAACCATAACACGTGCAATAGAAGGTCTAGAACAACTAAAGGTAGCATGGTCAATCTTCCTGATTGTTCCAAAGATAGCACGTAAATTATAAAGAACTTTCATATTGAATAAGACTAAATTCAAACCTGGAAACAAAAATCAGATAGGCACAATTAGTGTTTCTTCCTCAGGATTGAAAGTCGATCCATTTCAGAATCTTCATATTAACCTTTTTAACATGCATAAATCTCCTTGAAAAAAAAGAAGTATTGTCAATTTTTTTCTCCCTTCTAATCATAAGATGCCTTTCATCTACAAGACCAACATTCTAGTGGCCATAAAGTTTTAACTCCGCAACAAATTTAGGAATAACCTTCACTTTACAACAGGAAAATGTAAATTTCCCCACTATAGTAAACCTCAAAGGTTCAACCAACACCATAGCATCATCTTCTTGATAAAANTTCTATCTTCATGGGTGTTCTAAAGATAGCACGTAAAGAATAAAGAACTTTTATATTGAATAATATCCCTTTCAACCATAGCACGTGCAAAAGAAGGTCTAGAACAACTAAAGGTAGCATGGTCTATCTTTCTGGTTGTTCCAAAGATAGCACGTAAATTATAACGAACTTTCATATTGAATAAGACTAATTTCAAAACTGGAAACAAAAACCAGATAGACACAATTAGTGGTTCTTCCTTAGGATTGAAAGTCGATCCATTTCAGAATCTTCATATTAACCTTTTTAACATGCATAAATCTCCTTGAAAAAAAAAGAAGTATATTCAATTTCTTTCTCCCTTCTAATCATAAGATGCCTTTCATCTACCAGACCAGCATTCTAGTGACCATAAAGTTTTAACTCCACAACAAATTTAGGAATAGCCTCCACTTTACAGTGGGCAAATGTAAATTTCCCCACTATAGTAAACCTCAAAGGTTCAACCAACACCATAGCATCATCTTCTTGATAAAAGTTCGCTAGTTTTCCATTTTTGTGAACCACCTTCTTTAAAAAGCCAATAGACAAGCTCTCTGCCATTTGATCCTTGAAATCAACACGAAATAAGTAATTATTAGCATCTAAGGAAATCAAACCATGATTACCCAAAGAATCCCCTTATAAGAATGTCGATTAGGTGAACAAGCCGTCACCAACCTCCAACATAAGACTAAAAGAGGGATAAGAAATCAACAAATAAGACAAAGTTAAAAAAACCAAAGAGAAATTCCCAAAGAATTGCTCTAAGAAGCCATCTCCAAGAAAAAACTCTCACAACTCATAATTTTATTATTAATCATGTGCAAAAGATCATCCAAGAGTAGATGTGTATCTATCTATATATATATATATATATATATATATATATATATATATATATATATATATATGCNCCTGCCATTTAATCCTTGAAATCAACACGAAATAAGTAATTATTAGCATCTAAAGAAATCGAACCATGATTACCCACGAGAATCTCCCTATGAGAATGCCGATCAGGTGAATAAGCCATCACCAACCTCCAACATAAGACTAAAAGAGGGATAAGAAATCAACAAATAAGACAACTTAAAAAAACCAAAGACTCTAAGAAGTCATCTCCAAGAAAAATCTCTCACAACTCATAATTTTATTGTTAATAATGTGCAAAAGATCATCCAAGAGTAGATATGTATGTATGTATGTGTGTGTGTATATATATATATATATATATATATATATATATATATNGCTCCTTTGATGGTCAAACCCAAGTAAGAGCCTGACTAGGGCTGTCAATTTGGCTCGTTGTTCGCGAACAGCTCGTGTTCAACTTGTTAAGCAGCTCGTGTTCGGTCGTTCGTTAAGCTTAACGAGCCGAACACGAACAAATTTTTAAGCTCGAAATATAAACAAGTCGAACACGAACAAACATTTGTTCGCTCGTGTTCAGCTCGAATTGACTCGAAAAGAAATAAATAAATAAATATTCACACACATATAATACATATTCATAAAATTAAATATTATAAATTGCAATTAATTAATTTTGTTTAAAATAAAAAAAAATTATCAAATTTTAAAAAAATTATATCCTATAAATTATAATATATAACAAATTATTCATAAATATTACTTATATAAATATTATATATTTATATAATATAAGTTATATATTTAATATAATATAATATATGNCATTTGTTCGCTCGTGTTCGGCTCGAATTGACTCGAAAAGAAATAAATAAATAAATATTCACACACATTAAATACATATTCATAAAATTAAATATTATAAATTGTAAATTTTGTTTAAAATAAAAAAAAAATTTATCAAATTTTAAGAAAATTATATCCTATAAATTGTAATATATAACAAATTATTCATAATATTACTTATATAAATATTATATATTTATATAATATAAGTTATATATTTAATATAATATAATATATGAGTATAAAATTAAAAAATCCCTAACTCTTTACTTCTAAAGCACTACAAATTCTCGGGTTCGGCTACTTTCCTTCTCCTTCCTCTGCGTAAGGCGTTCGACAGCTGTTCTCCCTCTTTCAACTCTTTTCCTTCCTCTCGAAATCGTGAAAGACATTTGACAGTTGTTCTCGCTCTTTTGACTCTTCTCCTTCCTCTCAAAATCACAAANTCCTAACTCTTTACTTCTAAAGCACGACAAATTCTCGGGTTCGGCTGCTTTCCTTCTCCTTCCTCTGCGTAAGGCGTTCGACAGCTGTTCTCCCTCTTCCAACTCTTTTCCTTCCTCTCAAAATCGTGAAAGACGTTCAACAGTTGTTCTCGCTCTTTCGACTCTTCTCCTTCCTCTCAAAATCACAAAAGGCGTTCGGCCGCGAGAGCTTAGGGTTTGTGTTCGCTGCTCTCCTCCTCTTCCAAGTCATCTCCTTCTCCTCTCAAAATCGCGAAAGGGTTTCGGTGGCGAGAGCTTAGGGTTTGTTCTTCCTCTTCCTCTTCCTCTTCCAAGACATCGTCCTCTTCCTAATCCTCCTATTTCGAGCTGAACTCGAGTCGAACTCGAGCGGGAAAATAATATTTGAGCCGAACACGAACACACCCTTCACGAGTTATTTCAAACACGAGCCGATTTCGAACATGAGCCGGTATCGAATGAGCCGAACACCAGCCGACCCTGAGCTCGGTCAAGCTCGGCTTGTTTACAGCCCTAAGCCTGACATTGCTCAATTAGTGCTCAATTTGGCTCCCCTAGTCTCAAGCGAGCAAATTGGCCTATNAACATCGTCCTCTTCCTAATCCTCCTATTTTGAGCTGAACTCGAGCCGAACTCGAGCGGGATAATAATATTTGAGCCGAACACGAACACACCCTTCACGATTTATTTCGAACACGAGCCGATTTCGAACATGAGCCGGTATCGAATGAGCTGAACACCAGCCGACCCTGAGCTCGCTCAAGCTCGGCTCGTTTACGGCCCTAAGCCTGACATTGCTCAATTAGTGCTCAATTTGGCTCCCCTAGTCTCAAGCGAGCAAATTGGCCTATCCTTATTCAGGCGCAAAGCTCATAAGGATCAGCCTCTTTTGCTATGGTTGACTCAACCACCCTCCATTCATGCCATTAATGCCCCAACCTTGGATCCTTCATTCGGACAAGTGCTCATAGACTCATAGAAAGCCATTTACCTAAATTAGCTCATCCAACTTCCTTTCCTCAGCTCTCTANCTGATGCCCCAACCTTGGATGCTTCATTCGGCCAAGTGCTCATAGACTCATAGAAAGCCATTTACCTAAATTAGCTCATCCAACTTCCTTTCCTCAGCTCTCTAGGACCTCCCTAGTGATCTTGTTGATAACCCAAATTCTGTCCATTCAATTGACTAAGCTGAAAGGCTTCTTGAGTCCATGTCTAAAGCAAGCCCAGTTCAGCCTACTCTGCCCACCCAAAGCCAAATTCTGTCATTTGATCACCCGACTCGATCTCTCTCAAGGATAGCTTCAAATTAGTTCTAGCTGTCCCCTGACGCACCTATTGGAGGGCCAGACCATAATTCCTCACCCTACCATGACTACCTTAAAAAAAGGTGAGGAATTTTGATTCTTCCTATAAAGATTGGTGGAACGAGAATTGAGAGATGGTTCTCATTCTCAACACCAAACTTTGCTCCCCAAACTCTCTCTCTCTCTCTCTCTCTTCTTGAGAGCATCCCATCGCTTCCAGAGATCAAAAATATCCCCCGGCGCCACCACCTTGGTCTATAGCCCAAGCCCGACATCATCAATGCTCGGTAGCTGAAAGATTTGTAAGCTTACCCTTGCATATGTAGTGTTTCCCAAATCATGTCCTCCTTGGTTTGACTTTAACGCTTTGGGAAGAAAACCTAGAATTTTGGATTCCTGAAGCATAAGATTTTTTGAAATTTGGTCGCACTGATAAGAGCTTTGGCATTCTAAACATTTGGATTAGTGGGTATTACGAAGATGGTTGTCGTTCCCTGCTAGATAAGGGATGAAGTCACCATTGTCCATTTCTCCGTATGTCGGGTGGATTGTTGACACCGAGGGTTTGTTTGGAGCAGCTGCAACTTATTGAATAATCTGCTGATAAGTTGATTAAAAATATTATGTTGATAAGCTAGGTGCAATTGATATTACAAATTTTTATTTTTTTGGAAAGTCAGACCGCTGTCACTGCCACCGCACCTCAATAGGTACAGTGTGAAAACATTGTTTTCAGCATTTTCAAAACGCATAAGCTACCAAAACACAGTCAGATGCGTTTTCAAAACGCCCCTGCACCTAATAAGATGCCCTAAACGGACCTAATGTTCCACATTCTCACTCTTAAATGTTTTGATTAAATTTAACTAATCAAGAAAAATTGTAGAAACTTTCTAAAATCACAACTAATTCATTAAAATTCTAATAAAGTAGGAAAATACTTAAAACCTTGAATCTAAGATTAATAAAATAAAATATCCAATTGCTTTGAAGTTTATGGTGACGATTCCTTGTGTCTTGTGGAGTCTATAAAAACTTTTTCAGAGTTTTTCTATTTTTAGATTGGGGTTTTCTCTAATTTCGATCCAAATCACTTAATTAGTCTAATTAACAAAATTGAATACTTAATCATCAAATCAAAAAAATCTAACTCCAATGGGGTTTCCTAAGGTTTTATAGTGAGCCCTTGAGTTTTAATTTGGGTTTGGGTGGTTTAATTCACANGCTCTCTCTTCTTGAGAGCATCCCATCGCTTCCAGAGATCATAAATATCCCCTGGCGCCACCACCTTGGTCTATAGCCCAAGCCAGACATCATCAATGCTCGGTAGCTGAAAGATTTGTAAGCTTACCCTTGCATATATAGTGTTTCCCAAATCATGTCCTCCTTGGTTTGACTTTAACGCTTTGGGAAGAAAAACTAGAATTTTGGATTCCTGAAGCATAAGATTTTTTGAAATTTGGTCGCACTGATAAGACCTTTGGCATTCTAAACATTTGGATTAGTGGGTATTACGAAGATCGTTGTCATTCCCTGCTAGAGGTAAGGGATGAAGTCACCATCGTCCATTTCTCCGTATGTTGGGTGGATTGCTGACATTGAGGGTCTGTTTGAGGTAGCTGCAACTTATTGAATAGTCCACTGATAAGTTGATTAAAAATAATCTGTTGATAAGCTATGTGCAATAGATATTACAATTTTTTATTTTTTTGGAAAAGTCAGACCGCTGCCACTGCCACCACACTTAAATAGGTATGGTGTGAAAACACTGTTTTCAGCGTTTTCAAAACGTATAAGCTACCAAAACACAGTTTACCTAAACAAAAACGCCACTGTACCCAATAAGCTGCTCTAAACAGACCCTAAACTGTAGGTCCTGCCATTTAAAATGTTCCACATCCTCACTCTTAAATGTTTTGATTAAATTTAACTAATTAAGAAAAATTGTAGAAACTTCCTAAAATCACAACTAATTCATTAAAAATCTAATAAAGTAGGAAAATACTTAAAACCTTTAATCTAAAATTAATTAAATTAAATATCCAATTGCTTTGAAGTTTATGGTGACGATTCCTTGTGTCTTGTGGAGTCTATAAAAACTTTTTTCTGAGTTTTTCTATTTTTAGATTGGGGTTTTCTCTAATTTCAATCCAAATCACATAATTAGTCTAATTAACAAAATTGAATACTTAATCATCAAATCAAAAAAATCTAAGTCCAATGGGGTTTCCTAAGGTTTTATAGTGAGCCCTTGAGTTTTAATTTGGGTTTGGGTGGTTTAATTCACAAAACCTACCAATTAACCCTAGTTAAATGAACTAATTCAATGGCCAAAATCATGTAATCCCTTATATACGCATTAACAAACCTCAGTAAATTAACTTAGCAATGATCCTAACCTAATAAATACATAAATGTAAAAATTAAGTTAATTAATGACAATTTAGCTTAATTATACTTGACAATTTAAAAATTATATGGCCATGAAATTTTTCTCTGGAGGTGTTGGGCCTCTTTGCCAACACTGCATGAATTTCTATATTCTTTTCAAATTTGAATAAATTTTTATTGGTTTAATTGATTTACTTAATTTAGATAATCATATAAATTTTAAATTAAATCAAATTAATTCCAATATTTTATGAACATTCAAAACTTAAATTCTTTTGAAATCATAACATAATCTAAACACTTCTAATTAGTATGAAATTTTTATAGTATGGTTTAGGACTCATCCTAGACTCACATATAAATTCTATAAAATTTTGGAAATAAAATAAAAATAATTATTATTAACTAAATTAATTTAAAAATAAATTAAACCCTTAAAAAATGCAAATTATTTAAAAAAATTTCCTAATTTTATAAAATTAATTTTATGGTCTCCTTTGACTCCAAAAAAATAAAAATTTCATGATGATTAGAGAAGGTTTTGATTTAATATTGAATTCTTTTTCTACAAATCTTAATGTAGTCAGCCAATAATATTCTAACTATATGCTCTAAGTTGAACCTAACGGTTATTGTGGGAGTTAGGGGATAACTAATTGGACCCAAAACGAAAATAAAAAAACAAATAAACTCTAAACATAGACTAATCACATAGGGTGCCAAACTCACTCTAATTTACATGGGACTAATTTTGCCTTGAAAATACCAATCCTAAGTCTTAAAACATAACAAGTCTTAGACCTCCCATCCTACACCAATTCGTCATCTAAATGAGAGGTGATTTTGTGTTGTCTATTGTTTGGATG
Organism: Phalaenopsis hybrid cultivar; assembly: GCA_002079205.1. Taxonomy (NCBI): domain Eukaryota; kingdom Viridiplantae; phylum Streptophyta; class Magnoliopsida; order Asparagales; family Orchidaceae; genus Phalaenopsis; species Phalaenopsis hybrid cultivar. The sequence goes on from JXCR01042697.1 coordinate 28,637, forward strand.
ACTTGGGCCAAACATGGTAAATCGAGGTCTAACCTTAAATTAAAACAAATAATAAAGATTAAAACACTAAAATTCAACCACTAAACTCGTAATAAATCTCGTAACGATTCCTACTCGACTCATGAGGATGTCCGTAGAATCTTTTGGGTCAATCAAATTTGATCAACTTTTGTCCACTGAAGCCCAATTCTGGTCAATCCTGATCAACAAAAGCCAAGCACTTAAATTAAAGTTAAATTAAATCGAGATGAAATAAAAGTCAGACAATAAAATAAACAAACAAAAAAAAAAGAAAATTTGGAATTAATATATTTAATTTTTTTTGAGTGGTGTGCCATACTTCTAGAGCATAATGCTCTCACATTATTATGAAAGGGCTTATGAATAGTGAGACTCCGATTAGGTGGACCCCGTTATTCTAGACACTCTTTATAAATTGAAATATAAACTAAAATTATATATGTACATAACATATGATCAACTAATGTTGAACCACCCAAAAATAGTAAATAAAAAAAAGAAAAACTAAGGTTAGAACACAAATATAGGATTGAGAATGCCAACCTCAAAAATAACACTAATATATAGCTTGCTAGTCCTCCCACCTAACTAGGTCATGCTGATGATGAATTGTAATTGTTATGATGTGATTTTGCATGTGTGGATTGAATAAGTTTATGGAGTATGTTATTTGAGATTTTAGATAGAAACTAAGACAAGATGCTTTGTATGTAGACTGAATATTAGGATGATTTTTATTGGACTAAAAATTTTTTTAATAGGTGGATGTGCTCAATAAAATGAAAGAGGGTATAAATAAAATAAACTAGAGGACGTTAAGTTTATTGTGCTGTAAACATCAATTTTGTATGCTTTCTTTAGACCTTTTCCCTTTTTTATGCACATAAGATAAGGACAAGTGGTGTTGAGTCGTTTGATGACCGACGATGCTCCATGAATCTTTAAAGACCTAAACCACTAAGGAGGGTGAACAGTTAAAGATGGAGAATGAGAAAAACTCATGGGCCAACCTTAGTTGTGCGCTTTTCTATGATGTATATTAGCAATAGCTCAACTGCCTATTTTTCTTTTTTCTTCTGAGGTGTACCAGAGTGTACCATGGTGCCTAAGAACACCAATATTTGGTTACTTATTTAATTTTTTTTGTTCTTTTAAAAAATGTGATGATTTTACTTTATTTATGTATTAGAAATTTCATGTTCTTTGTAGGTTTAATTTTTAATTTGTGTGACTAAGTAGCTACAATATTTTTGTTAAGCGCTCAAGACAACTTTTTCTACCTAGACTAAGAACTTAAATATAATTTTTAATAAATAAAACTCATATCGTAAGTAAAAACTAAATATTTGAAAAACAATAAAAAATTAATCACACCCTAGCATTTATATTTGCATGCATATAAATTATAAACAATGTAAACATGAGTGAGTATAAAAATATATTGACTAGCCTATTTGCACAAACAATATTAATGCATCACCACATCATCTATTTCCCCCTCCATCACTTGATGCTTTAACCCAAGACATGTCAAAGAGAGATCCCACATATAAGAATTGCCACCCTTACAAAATGAAGTTTGCTTTTCATACGTGACTTAGTTTTAAGGCTTTTCATGCATGCATAATAATCTTAATTGCACAGTCAAAACTATAACAAGCTTTTGAAATTGGATTAATTAATTCTTCCTTGATCAAATCCAATCAAGTCAATCATCCTCATTTGACTTAACCAAGTAAGCATCAAATCAATTCAAAAATTAAAAATCTAAAATTTTAAAGGATAAAATATTTGTATTATTTAAGTGAATATATCACTGGCTGCTTAATCTTTGGGATTGAGAAGTTAGTCCCAATGCATATTTTACTAAATAATAACTAGTCTAACAATCATAACTTGCGTGTGAATATCATCATCGATTTTGCCCGTAGGAGGTGTTACCTAGCAGTCCATTATAGATGAGTTGTAAGTTCAACAGAGTCAGGTTAGCTTTACTCATTGATAAGAGAGTGAACAATAAGTTTCATTTCCTTATATTAAGTTTGGGGCACTAAATTATCGATAGAATCACCTTAAATTGGCTTTATCATAGGATAAGTCCTCTATTAAATTTTTCCATTACTCATTTTATTTGAATATAAGTCATATCCTTGTCAGAAAATTTTCAACTTAAACTAAAATTTAACTTCAATCTCCCAATTGTATTGGCTAAGCATAGGATTGAATGGAATAACTTCAATCTCCCAATTGGCTGATCTCCCAACATTTGGCACTCCATACTTCTCATCCATTGGCTTTGGATATGTACTATTCTAGGCTTACTCATTCCATTTTCAAACTCTAATTAACATTATTGAAATCTACCATTCTGCTCTACATAAATAAGTAACAAAAATTTTAATCAAGGGTTATCTATTTCATAATATAATTAAGTAATGAAGTTTGCATCCTTAAGGATACCAAATAACATAATTAAATTAAACCTTATTCAATATTCTTTTATAATAATGAAAAGACTTTTGATGTGCAACACCACAGAGAAATGGAACACTCACTTCACAATTATATTTAGATAGTATTTCGTAACAAATGGAACACTCACTTCACAATTATACTAATGAGAGAAGCATTAAATTTAGGTATATGTTCCACAATTCATTTTAAATAGTATTTCGTAACATTTTTATACCAGCAAAAATTGATATTTATATTACTTGTAGATAAAGTGACCTTCATATATGTGAGCAACTAACCAATTATATTCGAGTATGGCAAAATTAGATTGATGGAACTTTGTATAGCCATATTTGTTATTTTGCACTTATATTTTTTCACTTATGTATTTATCTTCTTAAATAAGTACCTTTTTAATCTTTATAAGTTATTCAACAACTTTATGTCTGTTATTTAGGGATACACATTGCAAACTTGTGAATTAGAGGTGCTATTATATGAGAAGCTAGGTTAGCATTGATATATTAGTGTTACATGGAGTGGCAATTTGTTAGAAAGAGTCACTAAATCATTTGGATAGGTGCCTAGTGTTGACATAGGATTATTGAAAGTAAATTTCCAATATTTTAATGGTCAAGTGAATTGTTGAGTTGAGTGTTCGGGCTAACACTAATGGTACATCTAGATCCAAAACTATAGGGTAGCTTACATCATGGAACAAGATACTCAAATGTAATTGAAAGAGAACACTTGCACTATACATGTAATTAATATTGGTCATGGGCCGCATTGCACTAGCTCAGAGCTCTTGTGGATGCTCAGACATATATTAAACAAGGGCTCTCATCAAACAAGCGATGCTTTGTCCTAAAATTTTTAATGCTCATACTTATTTAGTCAAATTTTTAAACAACTTTATAATTTGAATCTAATTTAATTTTATAATATGCACATATTCTTGAGTTAATGCACTTGTTATAGGCATTTCTTAACAAACATGATGGCAATCTAACTACAAGTTTGGGTAGCTATGCAACTATGTGTGATACATCGTATAAAGAGGATGATATAGATGAAGAAGAGCTCCACTACTGACTCATAAGGACATATATCTTCCACTAATGATGCATGCCACCCCACCAAAAACCACCACCATCACTTTCGTATAGGTGACATATCAGACATGTCCAACATACATTTACTTAGAGAAAGAGCACATAAAAGCATCATTGGACAATCACCATTTACACCTTTAGTATTTTTTGAAAATGACTTTCTTAGATGAGACCAAGTACGACCCTTCTACATGAGCAATAGTTTTTCTCGCTTAGAATCACTTTTGTACCATAAGAGTAGTAGTTCATTCCTTCTCCTGTGTAGGAGTTCATAAAGATGGAAGAAGATGATATTTTTAAGTATTTAGAGAACCAACGACATCACTTATAGTGTAGACTACAATTTGATTTATATTATATTGAAGTCCTACCGTTTAGACTGTGTGGTAGACGTTAATAGGATACACACGAACAATATATGAATGTTGTATGGATTATTTTTTATATTCATAGTCGAGATGTATTGGGCTTTAGTTTTATTATATATTGATTTAATATTCTATCATTTCTAATAGATTATCTAATAAACATTTCTTAAAGTACTAAAAAGCCCAAAATATTAGTTAAATTAATAAAAAAATGCCATGTGTTACTTTTTCCTTCAATAATATATGAATAGATGTTGCCGTCATTTTAAGTGGCGACAATGAGGTAGGAATAATAGACTATGTTGATTTTAAGTATAGACTATGTTGATTTTTTTTCTTAATGCGTCTAAATTAAATTAGTTTATTGATGTGTCAGTTTTAAAAAGTTTGTATCTTTATATAAAGAAAAAAAATGTAGCAGAAACTAGGGTGTAAAATAGCCCCGGCTCAGCTCGTGTTCGGCTCGTTCATATTTCTAGCTCAAAAAGTGTGTTCGTGTTCTGCTCGTTTGCTTAGCGAGCCGAACACGAGCCGTTCACGAACAAAGAATCTTTTTGACAACCCTAATCAGGTAGCCATAAGATGTTAAGGATTATGGTAAGATTTAAAAATTATTATTTATAGTAAAACATTATTTGAATCTAATACAATAATTTTTATTCTATCTTCTTAATTAATACTATAATTTATTATAAATCTTTATAGCCTTGTAGTAATTAAGTTTTTTTAAAAATACTACTCATCAAAGATATATATATATATATATATAATTGATTANGTCGTCTTGACTACCCTAATCACGTAGCCAAAAGATGCTAAGAGTTAGGGCAAAATTTAAAACATCATTTGAATATAATTTAATGATTTTAATTCTATTTTCTTAATTAATACTTTTAATTGATTANGCTACAAGTTTTCTAAAAAAATTATGATGTATTGACTTTCGAGAGGGAATTTTTTGAAGCGCAAAGCACAAGCTCTACTATTATATCAAATTATTACGAGACCAGATTCTTTTGGAAAATAAGGAATTGTTTGAAAACTGAATCTGTACTGCTTATCAACCTGTATCTGTGCATGTAGCCACAACGGAGATGACCAAACACAATGCAGCTATTTCATTTCCAANACTGCAGTTTTTTCTAAAAAAATTATGATGTATTGACTTTTGAGAGGGAATTTTTTGAAGCGCAAAGCACAAGCTCTACTATTATATCAAATTATTACGAGAGCAGATTCTTTTGGAAAATAAGGAATTGTTTGAAAACTGAATCTGTACTACTTATCAACCTGTATCTGTGCATGTAGCCACAACGGAGATGACCAAACACAATGCAGCTATTTCATTTCCAATTTCAGGGCTGTTGATGAATCATGGAGTGCCATCAAATTATTAAGATGGTTCTCTAACATTAAAAGAAAAAAATCTCAAGGCAATAAAAGTTATGATTTACTTCTCCTGAATTGATCTTGGGTCCATTATTCAACTTTAATGTTTATGGAGTA
>JXCR01042705.1:0-27267 GCA_002079205.1 Phalaenopsis hybrid cultivar
AAACAAACTAAATTTCAAACGAACCAAACACGAACACAAGCTCTGTTCGTTCGTGTTCGATTTGTTTACACCCCTATTAATAATAATAAAATGTTTCATTTTTATCGTTGCATTAGTAAAGAAGAAGTTGAGGAGGCTTTAAAGAAAACCATGGGTGGAAAGTCTGTGGGATCTGATGATATCCCGATTGAAGTGTGGAAATATTTAGAAAATATGAGAGTTTCTTGACTCACTAAACTCTTTCATATCATTTTAAAACCTAAAAAAATGTCTGAGGAGTGGAGGAAAAGTATTTTTGTCCCTATTTTTAAGAATAAAGGGATGTAAAAGAGTGTACAAATTATAGAGGAATTAAGTTGATGTGACATACTTTAAAATTATGGGAGAGAGTAATTGAACATAGGTTAAGACGTATTGCAAATATTTCTCATAATCATTTTAGATTTATGCCGAGGAGGTCTACTTTGGAAGTTATACATCTATTTAGAGGTTTGATGAAGACGTTCAGAGATTATAAGGAGGTTCTACATTTGATTATTATTGATTTAGAAAAAGCTTACGATAATGTTCCAAGAGATATATTTTGCAGAGTTCTTGAGAAGAAAGGTGTTGATATGACTTATATTCAAGCATTAAGGATATGTATACTAGTGTTGTTACTTGTGTTTGAACGAAGGAGGGTTGACCAAATATTTTCCTATTTCTGTTGGATTACATCAGGGACCGACTTTAAGCTCATATCTTTTTGCTCTAGTTATGGATGGTGTTACGGGACATTTACAGGAGGATGTACCTTGGTGTATGCTTTTTGCTGATGATATTCTTCTCGTGGATAAAACGAGAGAAAGAACACAGGAAAAACTTGAATTATGGAGGTCTACATTTGGAGTCTGAATGCCTTCATTTTAGTATAACTAAAACTAAATACATGGAATGTAATTTTAATAGTAGTAGCTCTAGTGATAGAAGTGGTGATCAAATTATTAAAAGGTGTGAACTATTTGGATATCTCGGGTCTGTTGTTCAAAGCGATGGTGATATAAATAGGGATGTTAATAGTAGAATTCAATTGGGTTTGTTGAAGTGGAGGAATGCATCGGGCCTTTCGTGTGATAGGAAAGTTTCACTTAGATTGAAAGGAAAATTGTATAAGATGGTGGTGAGACCTGCAATGCTCTATGGCATTGAATGTTGGCCTATAAAAGAGAAGCATAATATCAAGTTAACTGTTGTCGTGATGAGAATGATTAGATGGATGAGTGGCTGTACACTTAGAGACAAAATGAAAAATAAATATATCTGTGATAGAGTTGGTGTAGCTCCTGTGACAGACAAAAAGAGAGTCATATTAGATGGTTTGGTCACATTAAACGTCAGTCATCTGATGATTCGATTCGAAGAGTAGATGTTTTAGATTCGACTTATGTTAAGAAAGGCAGAGGTAGACCTAGGAAGGCTTGGGCTTATTGTATAAAAAATGATCTAAATTTATTAGAATTAAATGAAAATATGACACTAAATAGGACACAATGGAGAAAAAGGATTCATGTAGCCAACCCCACATAGTGGGATTAAGGCTTTGTTGTTGTTGACGTTTATAATTTATTTATTTATTATTATTATTTATTCACATTTAAATTCATTATATGTAACGTTATCTTAAAAATTTAATAAATCAAATCCTAAGTTTTCTTGCTCCCGCCACTCTACCCTTGATCTAAAATTAAAACTTCTTTAACTTGAATCCTGATTTAAATAAACCTTATTATTAATAAATAATAATAATAATATATTAAGTTCATAAATTTTATCATTTTAAACCCTTACCTTTGGTCTCCCCTAAGCTCGAGGAAAATTTGCGTACGTCAGAAAGGTTATTCAAAGGATATTGGGTGGTTATATCCGCGTTATACCTTCTGTAACCTACCTGTAACCTTCAAATATATGAAAACAGAAGCACGAAATTTATTAGAAGGTACTGGTAGGTTACAAAGAGGTTACAAGGGGTATAACGCAGATATAACCCTCCAATACCCTCTAAATAACCTCCCTGACGTACGATGTGTTGCGTACCTCTTTCGCAAATTTTTCTCCCTAAGCTCGGCCCAACCCGCGCGAAATTTATTCTTCCCTTCTCCTTCAACTCGAACACCTCCTCTGCATGCTAGATTCGGATCAAGAGCTCGGCTCTAGCTCCCTCATGCACGAACGCATAAACTCAACCTTTCTTCCTCCTCTACGTGATGCTTCTTCCTCTCCTCTTCTATTTCACTGATTAGCTAGGGCACAGTCGAACACGATAGAGAAAACCCATGATGCTCCTCTTAAGCTTCTCTTTTTTTGCTCGATTGTTTAGGTTCGAGCGTCTGTAATCACCTCCTCCGCTCGACACTAAGGCTTAGCTGCACTGCCCCAGGAAGCTGCTGCGGGAAAATAGCTGCAGGAAAATTAACTGTCTGTTTGGTGCAGATGTGTGAAACCAGCTGTCGGGCAGTTGTTTATGGAAAAATGATCACAACGCCCCTCTTCAGTAAAGTTGTTTAAAACACAATTGATATTAAAATGCAAGTGTTTTACATACAATCAATGTTAAATATAACATGCAAGAAGCACGTGCCTTCTTCAATGTGACACTAACACAGCGGTTGCACGCAATATGCACATGCCTTCCAAGTTGCTTCATATAACAAAAAAAAACATTACAATCTGAAAAATATCAAAAAAACATTAAAATCCGGAAAGCAACAGCAAATGCAATCCCACCCTTCAAAAAGTTTGGGAAAAAAACCTTATGGCAATTACTTCCATTTTAAAAGTGAAATACACATCATACATAGATTTATGAAACCGTGTTATAAGATTAAATATCCCACATTGAGTGTTAGAATTAAAAATTGTTGTGAGGTTACCACGCTTGATTCCTGGCCTGAGATAGTTGGTCCATCTCTGCCTACAGCTCTTGCTAGTCTAAAGATGTAGTTCCTGGTCTAGAGATAGTTGCTATGAAGGAATCAAGATAATTATAGATCTAGTTCACAACCAATATAGAGAAAATTAAAGTAAAAATTTTAAAAGTATCAGAGCAATGAAAATATGCCTAAAGATGTCGCTTGCAAAAAAGATAGGAATGAAGTAAGAAGATTGCATATTAAAGAAGGTTCTAAAGTAATTAAAACGAAAATGTGTTTGAACAAATAAGAGATAGAATTGGAAAGTTTCATATAAAAGAGAAGTGTGTGCATCAGAGATGAGAATGAACATACAGTGAATGCAATAGTTAACAAGGACTGCAACCAAATGCATCTTTAAAAAGGTTTGATAATATTAATAAACAAATTGATAGAAGAAAAACAACTATAATACAAGCCAACTTACCGGATATATGAGCATGAAGTTAGGGTAGATGGAAATATGCAATCAGGCAAAGTCGTTGCTTATAATATAAAAGTTTAGCTGCCAAACAAATTTATGAACATTTAAAAAGTTCTAACAACTTTCATGCAAAAGAGATTTCAGTTCTAATTCTCTCAGAAAGTATTAAATTTGGATTAAAAATAGTTATTGAATCAAACTCCAATTAATGTGAAAAGGATGCTTCGTCTTCCAATTTCTCCTATCTCCTTTTACCTGCTGGAAAACGCCCGATGGATTGTTATCCTCTTGTGAAGTCTGTAAGGAGGACGAAAGGGAATGTGAAATAGGGAGATGAAGAAGAACACGATAATGGCGGAAGAAATCAACAAATAAATAAATAAAGAACTTGAGTAAAGTTGGTACCAGACGAAAATGGATGCCTCGCCCTGCATCAGAGACGCCATGAAAGCGCTTCGAACCACCACTTTGTAGCGCGGCAAGCCAAGGCCAGGAATGGGGGGAGCTCTGTCGACGAGCTGGGCGATCTTTTCCGCAAGAGAAAGGCGGGGAATGAGATCATCAACCCTCTGCAGCTACTTGGGCGGATCCAGTCCCCAGAGACGAATCACGGCGGGAAGGGCTGGAGAGGAATTGCGACAGGTAAAGCGCGGCCAGCTTTCCGCTGCGCGGCAGGGCCACCGCGATGACAAGATTCATAGGGGGACGCCGCGCCGCGCGAAAAAATCCGCTCCAAACGGGCCCCAAAGTTGTCGGTGTTGCTCTTCTCTTCCTTTGCACACTAACCTTGTCTCTTCTACACGCATAAAAGCTCTTCCCTTTTGTCTTCCTTCACCATAGAGAAGTCACTCAGCCAACCAGATAAGTTGTTCAACAATTTATAGGGTGAAAATTCTCCTCCTTGGTTTCTCAACACTCGTCGCTTCATCTCCTTTTTGTTCGCTTTTTGACTCCTCGCTTCAACCCGCCATGTTCGACTCTTCACTTCCTCTTCCAACACGTCGTTTATTTTTCCACGAGTAATTGAAACGGGACCTTACAAGCATTACCATAGGTTTAATGTTTATGGAAGTTTTCTGCTGTAGAAATCCAACTCCTAAACTTTACTTTTTTACATCCAAAAAAAAATGATGCTTAACCATAGGTTATTTATTTATGAAACCCAGGCGGCATTAGTATTCTCCTAGGCATCTACAATGGTCATTGCATTATATGCTATCACTCGAAATTGTCACTTGCTATGAAAATCTTGCTGATATTTATTTTGACATGTAGAGATCAGAATTTTACCCTACATGTTGGCATCATTAACTTCTTTTAAATGTCCCCCTCCTTTATTTGATTATGTGTTTATCTTCCTTATAGCAATGTTGTAATTTGATTGTTCCGTGTAATTCTAGCATGACTTGTACATTGATGTTCTACAGGTATTGGTATGTACGCACTTGACAGAAATATTTAGTGAGGCTTTTTTACCAAAGGTTTTATTGCTTTGTGTCACTGCAGCATTCATATCTTTGTTTCTTTTTGTGTTGTTTTTCTAATTGTTCTCCAATTAATAAACGAATGCAGTCTGGAAAAATAAAATTGTACACCATGAGCATTTTGCGACCTGATGAGAGCCTAGATACCGTTGATGACATAATTTTTCTTTATCGGTATACTATCCAATTTTTCTTGCTTATATCTTTCTTTACCCCACCAGCAGAGCGCACCATTCACATCTTTTTAACATCGCCACCCCACCTAGTCCCTCATCCGCCTTGGAAAGCTCTTTGATTTTAATTTTTCATATCTGATTCCTGATTATATTTTTCTATGAAGGCTTGTTCCTGGGCAAGCACTTATGAGTTATGGTACGTGTGAATATCACCTGTAGCATATTACTTACTTGTTAAACCGAAATAATAGACCTTTGACTAACCATAACTGTGTTATATCTAGGTATACACTGTGCCCGTCTCGCTGGTACGGTGCTTTTTTCTCAACTTCTCTTACAGTATCACCATGTAATATTAATTATCATTTTAATTTTGCTAATCTAACAAATAGGCTAACGTATTGTTTGGGATCATTTTTGTATGGATAATTTACATACATATCACATAATTCTTATATTCTATTTAAATATTTAACAATTAAAATTTGATATTTGCATTTATGTTGTCATACTGATAAACTTAGGCATGCAATGATGTATTTTACTTTTAAAAAGTTAATGGAGAATATTTTTGTGTGATGTTAAAGAATTAAGTGATATAATAAATATATATGTATATATGTAGCTAAATTTTTGAAATACTATTTTTGAAAAATTATTTTTTAAATTGGTTCCAAAATAACTTTTTTAAAAAAAAATCAAAGTCGCCACGTCATCGACAACTCACTTACGAACATGACGCCACATGGCTCGGTCATCGCTGATTTGGCAACTTTTGATGACTAGGATTTTTGCCCTAAGCCCTGAAAATCGATTCTAAGATTCAATTATTGCTATTCTTCCTAGTGGCTCAGCTCCTCTCCTCTCTGTACACCCTCTCTTGATCTTCAGCCGACCCATCATCTGGTCAAAGAAGAGGCCCTTCACTAACACGATGAAGGTTGTCATCGATTCCTGTACATTTGGTTCTCCTGCACAAAGAGGTGTTTGTTTAGCTCCACTCATTTCTCGTTACTTCTTTGCAAATCATAATGGCAGAGAAAAAGCAGTGCAGACAATAGTAGCATCCAAAGAACAAAATACTCTTGCCACCATCATAATTAGCAGTATTCGATCCAATTAAACTGTTGCATATGATGTGAACTTTAATTTATGCTAGTTATAATCGTAACAACTATTCAAGTTACTTTTGACCTATTATTTTCTGTATTATGATTTTCACGCTGATAATATCATTAACTACCATATTGATAAAACATCTTGATGCAGAGCAAAATCATCATTTTTTTTTATTTTTCATATTGCAAAAACAGGTCATGAATGATTCGTGTCATAAAGCTTTTTCTTATTTGAAGGATCTCTTTCACGAAGAATTTCTTATTTGAATAGAATTCCTTAAAATCAAACAAAGATTTTAAAAAAAATATGAAGATGTGAATGAATGTTAAGGTTGCTTAAGCCCCTCCCAGCCCTTCTCAAGTAACTTTCTCTCGTCTCCTACAACTATTCACTCTCTGGGTTAAGTGTTCTCTCTCTCATTATTCAATCTCTTCTAGAATGTCTTTCCTTTGTCCTTATCAAAACACCAAAATCTCATGCTTTCCATCTATTAAGGGAAAAAACATTCCTAAACAAAGTGCATGAGGAACTTTTAGCTCTGATATCAAATTTAATGTGGCCTGTGATTAGCCATTATTATGGGAAAATTTACTACTTAAAAATAGATCTAAGAAGGTTACATTTTTGTGTGAAGTTAAAATTTGAACCACCAAAATTATTAGAATATGCTATGAACAACTTAACCCAACCTAACCCAGGAGTAACTAGTTTAACTTCAAAATTTTAGAATGGACAACATAAACAACACCAAAACTATGTTTAAATTATTTGTATACTAATCTATTTAGTTGATGAATTTCAAAAAATTTTAAATTTTAAGATATTTTTTTTACATTAGAAGAATCAATGTCGACGTAAAATCTTGTCGAATTAAGCGTCATTGAGGTTAGTATTTATATTTATGACTTGATTAGGTGGATCTTATTGGCTCTTCAATTTCATATTGATCATATCAAGTGTATGTCACTGATATTTGCATGTTATTTATATGCATAATTCAGATTATTAAATGATATGACAAGAATGAGATTTACTATTTTAAATGCTTGCATGTGCATGTTTAGCTATGACGGAACATCATTTGATGATACTAGTGAGGGAACACTAATGTACCCGTGCACATAAATGGAAAAAAAATTGATATTTATGTGTCTTAATTGACACAATTTCTAGATGAGGGCGGTTGTATAGATATAAAATGATATCGATATCATAATGATATAAATCTCTTTGAATAGCATGTCAAATATTTATATTTATTTATAAAAGAATTAACTGACATGCATATTGTTCTTTAATTTCCTTGTAATGTTGTAGTTTAAAAGTACGAGTATTTACTGGCTTGTTTAGCTCGTTATTATGTTAATTTAATATTTTAGGTAAATTTTAAGAGATTCAAAGATGAGCTATAGACGGGAAAACGTTTATAAAAGATGCAGGCAATCATCGAGGAAATTTTATTTATCCTGTTTCAATTTAACTTGTAATGGATTTGTCATTTGTTAAGTTGAAGAATATAAAAAAAATAATTCACACCATCCGATTGTCTATGTTCACTTTGGTTAATTCTAAGCCCATGATCGGGTCCTGATAAAAGTGGTATTAAAGACCAAGATTTATGATTAATTAATTGGATAATGATGAAAGAGCCAATAAAATGATTATAAGAAAATTTTAATAATTATAACAATTAAAGTTAACTCAAAAGTAATAATTATTATTCATTCAACATAGTGATATACTCGAAATCATAGAAAATGAAGTACAGCCTATTATAAATGTGAACACGAATATCCTCACCCAAATGATGGCATGAATGACTCAGCTGATTTAGGAGTCAAGATCGTAGCCTATCGGAAGTGATGTAGTCGTTGCGGTTAAATACTTGAAGATATTTTAAGATCTGTGTCCAACTCTACTCACGGGAGATGAAGATCCAATTGAAATGAAGAACTTGTTAATGAGGATAGAGAAAATTCTAGATAACATGGTTTGTTCGGATGAAAAAAGAGTATGGTTTGTCCGGATGAAAAAAGAGTAATGTTGGCGTTGTTTGTACCACATGGAGAAGCCAAAAAATGGTGGTGTGGGCAGCGCAGGGCAGGTTAGAGTACATACCAAACACGATGATAAGTTGGGAGTTCTTGGACCTTTTTAGAGAATGGTTCATACCTCTTTCCGTTCTACGACAAATGCAGGATAAGTTCATCAAGTTGAGATAAAGAGAGAAGACGGTCATACAGTACGAAGCATAATTCACAGTAATATCAAGGTATGTGCCACAATTGATCGCTACCATAGACGAAAAGTGTTATTGATTTCTTTCTGGATTAAAAGATTCGATCAGACAGTCGTTGATAGCCTTAGGGATCGATGAATACTCGGTATTAGTGCACCAAGCTAGAAGAGTGGAGATCGACTTTAGTTTACTCAGAAGCATAAGGAGATGCATAAGAGGATGAATGCAGAAGAACGTGTAGATCACTTAGAAGGATTCAATGAGAAGAAGTCCAAGAGTAATTTAGGTGGAGTTAACAGAGTTATAACTTAGAGTACTGGAGCAACTTGTGCAAAATGCGGAAGACAACATAAATATGAATGTTTGATTGGCTTTAACACTTGTTATTGGTGTCGTCAGCCTGGTCATATAGCAAAATATTTTCCATCTCTTTGCCAGAAGCGCTCTGAAGATTAGAAATTTAGTGCAGCTCCTTCACAGAAGACTGTTGTTCGGCAGAAAAAGATAGAGTCATAAGCTTATAGTTGACTCGGACAATCATCAATAAGGTAATTTTAATTGTACCGCTTTAATTTAATTTATGGTGGTTCTTTCATCTATTAAATTGTGAAAAAATATAAAAAATTTAATTCACACCGTCTGACTGTCTGCATCCGTCTTAATTAATACTAAGTTTCGGATCGGGTCGTGACATATAGGGTGCTCGATAATGAAAAATTGGGGAGCATGATACAATATAAATGTATAAGCATAACATTATACAGAAACATGCATTTTGTAATCGCAACATAGCAGATCAAATGATTAGTAAGAACAATTATATATAGTACTATCATACATATAAGTGAGATGAGAATATTGATTTTGATGGTCCTAGTGAGTACGCGTCATCTACCCAGGAAGGATTTATTCCATCTTAAGTATTAGAATATTTGTTCTTCTACAATAAAATGAATTTCAATGTGCAATTGGTGAGAGATCAATTTGTAATAATGTCGAGTATAAGGTTATTAACTCAAATAATATGTTTGCAACATGATCACCCCTCTAGACTATGTCAGTAGCGCCTGCACGCTTTTCGTAGGAAACATTTATGGGGTGCTTAGAAATTTTCTACTATAATGACCTAATATAGTTGCATTCAGCTTAATACGATATCCGGACACAGGCAATGTACGTCCAAGCTTATCTCACTTTTCATTCTTCCATTTATCTGACAATAAATGGATCTCAGGCTGAAGGAGATCATTGGCCGTATTGAATTTCAGTTTAACATTGAAATATCATATATTAAAGTTTGAGATGCTTAAATGAAGATTATTAAGGCAATTTTTGGAAGTTGGGAAGAGTTATATTGACCATTATACAGATGTATGGAAGCAATCTCATCTACAATGTCCGAATTTGTTTACAAAATCTAGTTTGGATCATCCAAGAAATTATTATGGCTTTTTTGGGCTTTTGGCCCCTTGATTATGGGTGGATTCACTGTCGACCTGTTATTAGTATAAATGAAATTTTTTGTTGGGTACATATAGAGGTACATTACTGACTGACGTTATCATTGATGCTAACAATGATATATTTCCTTTGACATTGCTATTATTGAGTTTGCATATAATGAGTCATGGTAGCAAATTATACAAACTCTGCATGACATAATTCTAATAATTGTTTCGAGAAAAGATTTATGCTTCATCTCACATCGAATGTTGGGATTGTGCATGATTGTCGTGAAATTTTTCTCTGGGAGGTGCATAGACATTACCCGCGATATTTGCATGAAAATTTCAAGAAATTCCTTCGTGTCATAGGAGTTTCAAATGTTGAGACAGTTTGCTGAAGGATGAATTTGGCGGGTAATATCGATGATATGCGTGTTTTAAATCGCTACATGACATATGTAAAAAATAATAAAGTAGAAGCAGTGGATTGGCTTATGCAGAGAGATCCAACCAAGTGGATTCTATTAAATAATGATAGATTTAGATGTGGGACAACGACAACAAATGCATTAATGCTTTAATGAGGTCCTTAAACGAGCTAGAGAATTGTTGGCACAAGCTCTGATGTGTTTCATTTATTATAATATGATAAATTTATTTTTAAAGAAACATTCAACTATCATTAAGATAGAAAAGAAAATGAATCAAATTTCTCATAAAAAATAGTCATTTTTCTACGAAGTTATGAGTCTGAAGCTAGAAAGTCACTATCATCAATTTGTATAAATATGCACGAGTATGATGTGTATGATATTTTTTGTCGTGCTTATAAAGTTTGGATTAATGACATTCAGGGTGCTAAATATTCTAGCGGCAGCTCCTCATCAACAGGCATATTCGTCCATATAATTTATTTGTATTAGGTTTCTTATTGTCTTTCACGTCTGGTTGTGAGATTCATCTTCAGGACTTACCGATAATGAAAAATCTAGGAGAATTTGCAAAATAATCATTGGGAGTGTAGTATTAGCCCTTCTCCGTTGAAAACTGAACATTGTTCTGAAACCTTCCTGGGTAAATATGGTTGGTTGTCTATATCTTCTAGACATTTTGAGTGAGAAACACTTACCTGTAGGGCGGTCTATATTTCATGTGTCATATCCTCAATCATTAGAAGGGAATAGTCTTGGCTCCAAAATATGCGTTTTTTATTTAAAATCAATATTTATAAAGCTTCCTAAATATCAAATTATATATGGAATGAGATACGCATTTGGGAAATTCAAGTAGTGATCGTACAAGTTTACAAGGATGATATTGACGGGTTACTTGAAAGTTTGATTAATGCACTCTATATTTCATATATCTCATTATTGTTTACAAGTGCATACTTAGTTGAGGCGTGTTTAATAATCAGGTTATTTGGGAGCCCTGCACTAAAAATATATTGGTACATGTTGCTGATATATGCAAGGCGAGAAAGGAGATATGGCAAGCCCGTGTTCCATGGATTTGTTGGAAGAGAATTGAGTGGCACTTACCTGATCGTGTCATGCGACAATTTGACAAGGTTCAGGTAATAGATATGGAGTCAATGGAGGTTAGATTCACACGGTTAGATGGTAAAGAGAAGTCAAATATGGATTGAGTTGTATAACATGAGGGTTATGTACAAATATGAGAGAACATATATGTTTTTACTGCCCATAATGATAATATGGATATCGACGAGAGTCAGACAAGTAGAGAGTACATGTGTTGTTATAGATCCTGGGCTTCTCTGTACGTACTGCGAGTTTCAACGGAAGCTCCTTTCACTTATTATCTAAAAACACAAAGGGAGATAATTCTGGTAGGTAATTTCATGTTGTTATATAATAGTCGTAGTTTGGCTTTAATAAATGTAGTTCTCGGTGATAGTAGGTTGTAAGGGTTGTAGTTGATTGCTACGGAGGCAATAGTCAATCGTAAATGTTGAAGGTGGCAGTGACGCCGACTTGTATAAATCGTAGTTGAAAATTATGTTAGTAGTTGGTTGTGTGGGCCACATATGGTTGACTCAGGAGCATCGTTTGGCCACATATGTCGTAGTAGGAAGCTATAAGAGTTGTGAGTCATCTATGTCGTAGTTGGTCACATAATTTGTAGTGGCAAATTATGATATACCATAAAGACCAAGTATTGGGGCTATGTGAGCTATGGGCGGCATATGTCGTATTTGGTCATATAATCCATAACAGGGAGTTGTCATGGTGTTCGTAGGCCGCAGAGGCAAGATTTGGGAGCTGTGCAAGCGGTGAGCCATGTAGGACGTAGGTGGTCTCATAGGCCGTAGTGGCGAGCTGTGATGACGTTTGTAGGCCGCGGGTGCTAAAGTGGGGAGTTGCACTAGCTGTGGACCCCGTAAGCTTTAATTTGTCAGGTAGGTTGTAGTGGTGAGATGTGATGTCGTCTGTAAGCCACATGGGTCGTAGTCGAGAGTTACATGAGCCGTGAGCCCCTTAGCTCTTAGTTGTTCACAAAGGTCGTAATTATGAATTGTGATGACATTTGTAAGCCGCAAGGGCTAAAGTTGGCAGCTACAAGGAGGGAGCTTTAGGAGTCCAGAGAAAGTCACTGTCTTCGCGGTACATTGTTACAATCTCTTTGGAAGGTGGTGTTGCATCATCATCTGGGTGTGTCTTTGCACTATATGTGGGAGGTGTTACACCTTCTGGGTGTGTCGTTGCATCATATCTGGAGTGTGTTGTTACACCATTTTTTGAAAGTTTCATTACACCGTATTCAATGTGTATTGTTACTTCATCTTCATAATGTGTAATTGCACTGTATGTAAAGGGTGTTACACCGTTATTGGGGCGTGTTGGTGCATTATTTATGGGTTGCGTTGTTACACTATCATTGAGGTGTGTCACTGCATCGTATTCGGAATGTGTTGTTACACCGACTTCTAGACGACGTATTACTTCGTTGGGTGCTTCACCATTCTGCAATATACGCTAGGATTTCATAGTTCATATTGTGGCTCTGCAGGAGATCGCTGCAAGGAGCACATGGTGCCGAAGGTGGTGGTGACCTGAGTTGGCCGAAGGGGCGGTAATCGGAGTTGGCTGACAGTGTTAACCAATGTTGCTTGACGGCAGCGGATGACAGAGGCGGTGACGACGAAGGTTAGCTAGAGGTGGCAGCAGCCAAAGTTAACCAGCGGCGAGGGTGACCAAAGTTGGTCGGAGGCGACGACCAAAGTTTGTCTGAAATCGCGATAGTCAGAGTTGCCCAGTGACGGCGGAGGTTGAAGTTGGTCCGCATCGGTGGTGGCTGGAGTTGGCAGATGACGGCGATTGGAGTTGAAGACGGCAACGGCCGGATTTGGTGGCAGCCAAACTAATACGTGCTGAAATATTCGCTGTGGAAGAGTGATTATTTAGCGTCTTAGCATTGTACGAGACTCTGACACACACTAATTGATGAGTATTTTGTTGTTTGGATGCTATTATTGTTTGCAGTGTATTTTCTCTGCCATGATGATGAGTTGGAGCTAAACAGACAACCTTTTAGTTTGGGAAAACGAATGTACCACACAAGAATTGACGGTCGCTTTGATTTTGTCACTGATTGATACACAAAAAAATGTTCAATTTTTTATATATTTTTAATGTCTATATTTGGTTATTTTTTTGTAAAATTGCACTTTAAAGAAAGATATTTTTATGTTTTTTATGCAAGTATACTCAATTTGGGGATTTTGATTAAAAAAAGCAAAAATGATGAAATTTGGAGCAAAAAGGCAAAGAAATGCTTTGGCGCTAAACGGTGCCAGTACACCTGTATGGAGCACGACTAGCGTCGAACGGCTCCAGTCGGAGCCGAGACAGTTATTTCGCAAAATGCATTGAATTTGGACGAATTTTGAAGGGATGTTTAAGGGAACTCTTCAATTTTTTGCCACATTAATTAATCACCATTTTTTGACAGAAAATGGGGGGCAAAGGAGGAGAAAAGAAGAAAACCAGAGGTAAAACTTCCATACTTAGTTTCTTTTGAGATATCTTGAGAGATTCACTTTAAGAGTTGTAAGAGGATAGGGAAAGTGAGATTTTTTCATTTTTTGCAATCCTTAGAGAGGGGCACAAATCATTGTAAGTAGAAGGAAGTGATTCAAATGAACTTCAAAGGATTTGCTTGTGGAGGAGAGTAACATAAGTTGTTTACTTTCATTTTGTGTTGTGTAAGCTTGTTTCAATATATATACATTCATGTTTTGTTATTTCTTCTCCATGAATTTTTAGTTGTTTTGTCTTTCCCTTTACAATAAGTAGTGATGTGAAGAATCAATATTTGTTTGAAAATGATCTTAATTTCTTAAATTGTGATGATTCATCTTAAACTTCATTTACTTTTCAATCTGACCAAATGATTTGTTAAAATCTATGCCAAAACATAAGAACTGGGATGGCTACGTTTTCAGCATTCAAGTAGGGATCACACTTGAATGTAATGGAAGAGTAAAGTCTCCATGGGATTGAGTGCAAATAAATTAGAAAATATTGTTTGATGGGTGTATAATTGGTGATTTTGGGGTGACAAACTAAAATCAACAATTTGATTCAGATTTTTAGAAGTCATATGATGCGATTGTTGGCCCTCAGGTGGGGGAGAAATGACAGCTCTAGAGTGGGAGCCAGTATCCTCTCAGCCTAACCATGGATGTGGATTCAAAATATTTGAATTATCCTATTTCTTTTATTGCTTGGCCAGAGGATTAAAGGATATTATTGCTTCTATTTGTCACATGCAATTAAAATAGATTTGTTTCTTCACTAGCTACAACATTATTGTTAATGGGAAAGAAATTTTTCTTAAATTTGAAACTTTCGTTAAAATTAATTTACTTGTCTATAGTAAATTTAACTTTTAAGTTTGCAAAATTAGCATAGTATATTTAGTTTTGTTAGACTTGCATTTCACATTTAACTTTAGCTGTTATAGTTCTTATACTATATATTTAGGTCATTTTAATTAAGTAAGAGTTTAACCTTCTCCCTGTAGGATCGATACTTATGACTCCATTAGAGTTCTATATAACTTGAGTGATTCGTATACTTGCGTTTATGACCTGATGAATATAAAATATTGGGAATGCATTTTGGGATTACAAAAGTAACATTATTGGCAAATTAAGCCTAAAAGTTTGGATCTATAGAAAAGTTGCACACACTAAGCCCGCATTAGTGATGACCTACATTGCTTCGATGTCGGTGGATTAGTCGGTCGAAGATCTGTCTACAGAAGAGAGGAGGCGGGTCATTGAGAGGAACAACGATAATCAAATTTTGGAATCAATTTTTAGGATGTAGGGAAAAAATCCTTATGATTTGAAGTCAAATAAGCGCCGACTAAACCATCTGGAGTTCTGTTGGTGAGTCACCAATGATGTGGCGACTTCGAATTTTTAGAATTTTTTTAATAGATTTAAAAAAAACTTAAAAATGTTATTTTAAAATTTCAACCAAATTCTTTAGGTTTAACATTTCTTCCTCGTCTCCATCGCAATTGGAGAAAATATTACATCAGAAGTCCGGACACAACTATGTGTCTGGACTCATTTAGATTTTGTCAAATATAATTGAAAAATAAAATAAAAAAGGTATATATTGGCGGATGATCTGGCCCAAACCAGCCCATAACTTAAAATACAAAACCATGTGCTCCTCTTCAATCTTCATTTTCTTCTATCGCCATCGGGTAGGATTTCGTAGAGCGATTTTCACCTATGTTTTTGGTAGCTAGGGTTTGGTTCGTTTGAAATTGCTTGCACTATCGGTCGTCGGAAGAAAAGCTTTTTCAGCCCCTCTCTCGCCATGTATGTCTAGTGATGTTTGAGTTTTTTCAAAACAAGTATTGTGTAAGGATTTAGGATTTATGGTGCGAACTCATGTACTATTTGTGTTTTCAAGCAAACTAATATAGAAGGTTGAAGAACCTAAGAAAAACAAAGAGCGTAAGAGTTGATAGTGAGCATCCGGGAATTTTAGTCTTGGTTTTACTTGCATTCAAAAGCTTATGTAACTGAGACAAGCATTTTATCATATAGTTTTTACTTGCTTGTTTAATGGCAAGCTTGATAGTTAAATTAATTATATGGAATGATGATTTAGTATTGAAAGAGAGTATTTCATCTTGTCACCACAATATTATTGTTGTAGAATTTATTACGAGTGAAACAGTAAAATATTATCATTAAACTAGCATAATGTTATTACAATAACACAGTAATAACATCACAATATAACTACATTTGTACCAAAATAACACCACAATACAACTGCACTAATAGTACCACTGTATAACAAAATTTGTTTCACATTAACATCATACCATTACACTAATAACACTACAATACAATCACATTTGCATTAATTAAACCACAATACAATCACAGTATCAACCTTACATTACAACCACACTAATGACACTACAATAACACCATATTTGTATCACAATAACACTATAATACTACACTAATAACACCATAAAACTACACTAATAATACTACAAAATAACCACGCTATCAACACCGCAATATGATCACACTAATAACACCACAATACAACCACATTCGTATCATAATAACACCACTATACGACGACACGAAGAACACCGTTCAATCACGTTTGTGTGAAAATAACACCATAATATTGCATTAATAACAACAAAATACAACCATAGGTGTATCACAATAACACCAATATACAACGACACTATGAACATCACTGTACAACTACGTTTGTGTGACAAAAACACCATAATATTAGACTAATAGTAACACAATACAATCACATTTGCATCACAATAACACCAATATACGATGACACTAAAAACATCACTATACAATCACTTTTGTGTGACAATAACACCATAATATTATACTAATATCACAATACAACCACATTTGTATCATAAAAACATCACTATACAACGATACTAATAACATCAATGTACAACCATGTTTGTGTGACAATAACTCTATATATTACACTAATAACACTACAATACAACTACATTTATGTCACAATAACACCACTATACGACGATGCTAAGAACACTGTACAACCACGTGTGTGACATAACACTATAATATTACACTAATAACATCACAATACAATCACATTTGTATCATAATAACTTTAATATACGATAACACTAATAACATCACTGTACAACCACATTTGTGTGACAATAACGCATAATATTACACTAATAACACTACAATACAATCATATTTGTATCACAATAACACCACTATACGACGACACTTAGAACACAACTGTATAGCCACATTTGTGTGACAATAAAACCATAATATTACACTAATAACACCACAATATAACTACATTTGTGTCACAATAACACCAATGTACCACCACATATATATGACAATAAAATCATACTATTACATGTTGTAATTTTGATGTTGAATTGGTATTTTCATGCAGGTTTTTTTATGGTAATTTGATTGTGCAGACATGTTAATTTTGTGCTACTATGGTGGTATCTCAATTGTATTACGGTGATAATTTGGTTCAACTTTGGTGGTCTTATGGTGTTGGCATTATTGCAAATGCAACTTGGAAAAGTTTTGTTGTTGATAGGTGTTCTTTCATTTAATTTGAATAAAATGATCATTTTTGTGGTAATATAGTGTTATTATGTTGATATGTATGCTGTATCATGGACATAATTCACTGTGGTTGCTAATTTTTTTTGTTTTATTTCGTGTTAGTTTGGAGGTATTTTGTTATTTTTTTGTTGATTCCATGTTATTATGGAGATATCTATGTTATATCTTGGATATATTTTGGTGTTATTATGGACATTTTTGTGTTATTCTGGAGATATTTTATTGTTATTATGGACATATTTTATTGTTATTATGGACATATTTTTGTGTTATTCTGGAGATATTTTGGTGTTATTATGATATCTATGTTGTATCCTTAAAGATATATTTTGGTATTATTATGGACATATTTTGTTGTTATTGTGGGCATATTTTGGTCTTATTGCGGGCATATTTTGGCGTTATTAAGGACATATTTTTGTGTTATTTTTTTGCATATTTTGATGTTATTATGGACATATTTCGGTGTTATTATGATATTTATGTTGTATCCTTAAGTACATATTTTGGTATTATTATGGAGATATATTTTGATGTTATTAAGAACATATGTTGGTGCTATTCTGGTGTTATTATGGACACATTTTGATATTATTGTGATATCTATGTATTATCCTTAAGAACATTTGTTGGTGTTATTATGAATATATTTTGATGTTATTCTATTTTTACTACTGTAGTATTGGTGTTTATTTTGCTTTTGGATTCATGTTGAGGTACTAAAGTGGTTTTATTAATGTACACATTTGGCGTTTACAACATGTTTTATTTGCATTGTCTTCTTTTGTAGATTTTTTAACCCAAGGATGTTCAACTATAGGTGTCGATCATCTGTTTCTTCATTTGGTCAAACATACCCTTGAAAGATTTGAATGTGCTTCAATTTTTTGATCTGTTTCCATATTCGCAAGATAATGTCCTAACACCACACATTCTGAAATGTTGGGATGTTAAACATGGGTTATTCAGGATGGGCGGGAAGGAATTGAGTCTAGACTCCGACCAAATTGCCTTACTGATAGACATTCCCAACAAAGGAGAACCAGTCCACTGGCATAAAGCTTCCTCATGTGGTGTATCTGCGATACAGATAAAGAATAACATAGTTAAGGTTTCATCCGGGGAGTATTATATGTTTTTTGATGAACCATTTTTAAGGTTTTTGTTAACAAATTTATTTTTTCTTTCAAACAACTTTAGCGTACTCAAAGGTGAGAATATACATTTTTTGTACTTTTAATTGTCCTCATATCATTTGTTTTTTATTAATCTAGTGAATGTCGTCGTCACAAAATTAAAGCGGAATCAATCATTGGGTTATATCAATAGATATCTTTTCTCACGTAGTAATATTAATTTTAATGAAGCAGCATAAAGGCTAAATTAAACAGAACAATTCATAACTAAACCCCTAATAAAATGAGAACATAACATTTTCTCAATACCTAATTAAATTAGCATATGAAATGAGTAACAAGTGAATAAAACTGAATATGACATGCACGAAAAAAATTTAAATATCACTGTAACCAAACCAAATTAACAAGTCAATTACAAATAAACTAATCTACAATAAAACCTTCATCGACATACGGTTTAGTAAAGAAATAATGTATCTTATTTAGGTCGAGCATGCATACAAATATCATAGGCAAAATCAGGTCTAAATTTGATCATATATGTCTGTCATTCCAAATGCTCCCTCCAGTCGATTTGGACAGCCTGTACGAATTGCTCCATGTACTTGCAAACGAACATGTCGCAGTTAAAGTTGTTGTTTTGTGTTGGAACACCTTTAGCAAATGTCATTGCCCATTTTCCCGATTTGCTCCTGAATGCATGAGCAGTCTTTTACAAAAAGTTTGACCTGCAAAGTTCATTGATGTGTTAGTTCTGAGTTATGTCACTGAAGTGGTGTGATTAAAGAAAAGAGTTATTGATATGTTATTCATGGGCTAGTGCAGTCTTTTCTTCTTTTTTCCATGCGAAGAGGGCTTTATGAACAGCGACACCAAAACTCCAGCGTGAACAGCAACACTGACACTGTAATAGAAGCCCTACAAGGGTAAATTTAATTTTCTGGGACAATAATTTGGAGACCTACATTTGTAAAAATCCTTTTAAATTTTACAAAGACACTTAAACTTGTTTTGAATTTTTTTTTAACAAATTAATTTGTTTTTAAGAATAAAAAATAAAAATGAGTTAACATTCATATTTTCTATTTCTTCACTATTTAAATATAAAATCAAAAAATGCTACCAAACAGGTTGTATATCATATATTTAGAGTTGCTTGGCTTTGAAATTTTATGCATTGGGACATTTACATGCATACCACCCAATTCCCATGTAGATGCATATCTAACACCTAATTTTATTTTTTATATTTTTACCACCCAAACTTTTCATGGCATAAAAAATACCACCATTTTAACTTCTATGAAGTTAAAGTACACCTTTTAACACATACATAAGTTGGCATGTAAGTTAAAAATGAATTTTAGGCGTTAGACATGCAAATACATAGGAATTGGGTGTTATTTATGTAAATATTTCTTATGCAATTTGGCTTTAAATTTTTCAAAATATTGCAGCCGGTTGCATTGTAAAATAAAATGTCTTCGGTTGGAATAGTCTATGCATTCTATTCAATGGATTTTGGTATCCGTCAAATGAAAAATCAAAAGTTTAACTGACATATGAGTCGGTTAATTTGAATTTATATTACAAATCTAGAATATTCATTTTATTATTTTGCAATATAGGTGTTCCTCAGGAAGTTGTTGAAAGAGCAACTTTTATTCTTGGCTCGATCCAGTATGATAAAGCCATCAGCCGCTTTCTTGATCAGAAAATCTTGGCGAGAGATCAGCAGTACAAGGTATAATCGCTACAAAAAATATTATTCCATTATAACATTTTCTATAAGCCCGATATAATGAACACAACTCTGATGAAAGTCATTAGTTTAATTAAGAAATGTGAGATCTTCTATTGTTGGTATTGTATCACTATTAGGTCTTTCCCCAGAAACAAAGTATGCTTGTTTTAAAAGCTGCAACTTTGTTTGGTTGTAAGTGGAGTGAAATGAAATTCTATAAAATTTTGGAGGGCAAATTCATACTATTGAAACCAAATTTGTCCGGTAGACTGCGCCCAAGAAATAGAGCATTGGGCTGAAGAAAGGAAGTTGTGAGAGGGAGCGAAAGAGAGAGAGAGGGAGAAGAGGAAAACTTCCCCTGATGGGAGAAATTGGGGTGTTCCCGGGCTTGTGGAACCATTTTATTCCATAAAACCAGTTATTAAAAGTGCAGGGAGCCTAAAAAGTCCATTTACATGAAAGGGTTTTCTTATTTATAGATGATGGAAGGACCAAAAAGTAAATTAGAATATTGCCCTTGTTTTTATATGATATTTTAATCTTTTCTGTTTGTGTGTATTACTCGATATCCCGTCGATGGTCGGATCTGTTATTTTGAAGTTTTTCTGTCAGGGGGTCGTCCGGTTTCAGTGTTCGGTCGGGGGAAAAAGTCCTCTATCGGGGGAAAGAGTCCTCCGTTGAGAGAGAATCCTCCTTCGGAGAAAAAATAGGTCGAGGATAGCCAATTTGACAGCAGCAGCCTACACATTTGTCTTGAGATCCGTGCAAACTGTTTTTTAGCATACATATTAAGTTTCTTAATTTCCTTGCTTCTTGATAGCGACAACTGCGATAAGGACAACGAAATTTATAAATTAAAACAAATCTTGGAAACATAATTGGCTAATGATATTCTGTGTTATGTTCTTTTTGCGCTCAGTTCTGATATCAATACCAATGGTGGTTGATAGAGGAAAAGTCAACCGAGAGTAGCCAATTCGATAGGAGCAGACTGCGAATGCATTCCAATAGTGGTTTCTTTAGCCAAACGAGTATGGTGACACTTGCAGTATATATGAAGCCCCCAAGTTTTTCTCTCATAAAAGCCGAAGATGCAAAAAGAATGGAAAAATCACAAGTTTAGAAAGATCTTTCCTTAGCCCCTAGCTTTACTTAGTTTTTTAACAACTCTTTTGTTGGCCTTTGATGAGTGTATATTTTTTTAGAAAATTTTTAGTTAAGTTCTTAGATTTTTTGGATATGATATTTATTCAACTCAAGTTCCACCTATCGCGGAGCTTGTCACTGCTGGGTGGCGAGTCATCTCTGGGTTGTAGATGATTGTCGTACACCCCTCGCGGAGCTTGTCGCTACCAATGGTGAATCATCTCTAGAGTCTAAGATGATCGTCGTACACCCCTTGCAGAGCTTGTTGCTATCGGGTAGTGAATCATCTCTGGGTCGTAGACGATCTCCGTACACCCCTAGCAAGCTTATCGATGTCGGGTGGCGAGACCTCTGGGTCGTTGAAATTATCGTACACCTCTCGCGGAGCTTGTCGCTATCGGGTGATGAATTATCTCATGGCTCTTATTACAGATCAGATGTGTATGACGTCGTTGTCGGTTGTTTTTTATGCCTCTGACTAATCAGAAGCTCTTGGCATCGTTGTCAGCTTTATTTCCTGGGTTTGAGTTCTCCAAGTGTCAAGTGGTCACAGACATGCATAGACTCATTGATATCGCCAAGTTTTGACTTTGATCTTTCTCATAGAAATAAAAATACTAATAAGTGCATGTATCATAAAGTAAGATTTAGAGGAGATAAAATGCTTGTATGGGGTCGGAGACTGCTAATAGGCATAGTTAATAAACCAGGGATTTTAACTCATTATTCAGCATTCATAAGTTAATTTGTACCTTAAGGGCTGAAAGACAGGCCCTTTATGTGCTGATTTTTCTTCAAAATTATTTAAAATAATATTTAGATATGTAAAGCAAAATAGTTTTAATTTTTTGCATGTAAAAAGAATAGTTGCAGTATTCATTTAGAACACTAGATATAGAAAAGTTTCATTTGGAATTCTTATGGCCATAAAATCTTCATTAATCAGTGGCATGTATTTATTCATTTATATATTTCACCGTTTATAAATATATGTATTTATATATTCAAAACAAGAGGTGAGTGGTATGCATGTAAATCTTCTTTTTATTTTATTTTATTTTATTTTATCTTCAGGCAGCCGACCATTAATTGGTCCGCTGGAGTGGAGGTGGCCGATCGACGAAGTGGTCCACCTACAATTAAAACTAAATTTTAGGTGTTGGATATAGAAATAAAAGGATTGAGTGATATGTGTAAATTTTACATGATTTTAGATTGTCGGCCGAAGGCATACAATCGGCTGAAGGTGGGTGACTGGCTGGAGGCAGGTGTTCGGCCAGAAAAAAGGGGGCTTGNTATTTTTAAATACACTCAAAATAATTTTTAGATATTTTTATTTTTTTTTAAAATAAATTAATTTGTTTTTTTAAACAAAAAATAAAAACATCCAAAAGAATATACTAAATAAATATCTCTAAAAATAAAATTAAAAATAAAAACAGAAAAAAAAACCAAAAAACAAGAAAAATAGAAGTGAACTCAAACAAACCCAAAGCAAGTAGCTTTTCTTTTACTCCGAGATTGGGACAAATGAATAATGATAAGCTGCAACTTGTGATACAGAAAAGAACCTTCGGCGATTGCCTCGTCAATTATATGTTTGAACCGGTGAGAGTCGAGCTTTGGATCGGAGCAGAGCATTGAACAGAAAAGCCTGAAAAGAAGTGATGTGATTCACTATCGACTACCAAATGAAAATTAGCAATGGGAAAGGAGCCGCAAATAAATGAATGGATCTCTGTTTGAGTTCAATTCTTCAATTTTTTTTTTTTTTTTATGGTTCATTTTTTTGTTTGCGTTTGAAAATATTTATGGTTTCCGTTGGCATTTAGTTTGCTATTATTTTACTTGTTCGTAGACACAAATAAAAGTATCAATCAAACTAAGGATGGCAACTTTACTTGGCATATAAAATAACTAAACCATGATTTAATTTTTGAATTAGTTTCACAGAAGAATATATACATACTTAATATTTGGTAAAATATGTCTCAATGAGCTTTTAAAAAGCCAAGCACAGACGAACAAAATTTGTCTGTTTTTAGTTACTTGTTTTTGTCTTTTGGTTAAGGAATGTATTCATGTCTGGCATATTAGTGGATAAATGAGCCAAAAAAGAGCTGCTTAATAAGCCAGACAAGTTGATCACAAAAACCAAGTTGGAAGGATACACGTAATTGGAAGCAGGCTGAAGGAATATAGAAAATTCTGAGTTAAAATACCTGTTCATATTTCCCTTATATTTTGAAAAAAGCTCCTTTAGATCCTTCTTCTCGGAATCAGATCCTCTGTAATTCGATTCAAATTCATCAATGTCAGCTTCTGTTACCTACAATAGATAAAAACCTGAGTTATTTTATGAGAGAAAGAAATATTGTTAATATATACTTCAGTAAACCAACATGGTATGGTACCTTTTTGTACATTGTCCTGAAAAAACTCCAGATATTATTGGCACCTTCTCCACAAAGAGCCTGCAAAAATGAACGAGGAAACAAAATTCAAAGCCTGACAAGTATTCAACAATTAAATTCAAAAGGGAAATTTACATACAAATCACACAATCCTAATCGATTTACATACCTAACACCTAAATTTTGATAGATATATTTATAACACCTTGGTGCTATAAAACTCGGCATAAAAAAGTGCATGGCTTTTAAAAAGTAAGAAAAAGTGATATTTTTTATATGATGTAATGTTAAAGATTTGACTGTTTTGAATGTAAACATTAAACTTTAGGTGTTAGATATGTAAACACGTAAGATTTGTGTTATATGTATGTAAATGCATCACCCAAAAAAAGAACATTCTTATACATCATCATCAACAGAACCAGTCTGATCATAAAACGCCCTTTTCTCCTCATCCCCAAGAACTGACATAACCTTTTGCAATAGCTGAAACTTTTCTTTGGCTTCCTGGAGAAAGATAGAGTAAGATTCAGTTGGATAATTTTATTAAGTAATATTATCTTGAAATAAGAAAGAACGAAAAAAGCTAGCCCAACCTCATCATCAGGGTTTTTATCTGGATGAAGACGCAAGGCTAACTTGTAGTAAGCTTTCTTTATTTCCTGCTGGGATTCTGTCTTTTCAACCCCAAGAATCTACGAGGAAGCAGCTGTTAGCATATATAATTAATTTGCAAGGTAACCGCAAAAAAGTTCACAGCCTCCAAGGCTAACGATTTGTTCCTATTTATCACAAACAAGTAAACAAAAATCATAAAAAGCACTTCAATTACAAAACAGACCGCATCATCATCTTAGAGTCATCTTTTCAGGACCTATTTTATTAGAGCAAATTGCAAATAGAGCAAAGCAGAGATTGGCCATAAACTGGTCTTCTAGACAAAATAAATAAATAAATAAATAAAAATTTAAAAAAAAAATTACAAATTAGCACCACTTGAAGAACGTATTGAATGCATTAACCTCTCTCATCATTTACTAAATTTAGAAGTCTCAAATATTTTATACCAATGGTGAATGCACGAAAAAAATCATGACATAAATCATTTTCAGCATTGTTAAGTGTTAAGGCATCCCCTGAAAGCGACGCGTTGTATAGGCTGAATACAGTGAAAAATATGCAAGGGTCACTACACCGGCGCCCGGGTATAGTGTTAAATAAGCAAGGATTCTCACATTACGGGCGAAGGCGTGCAAAGAAGTTAATCCATGAAACTAATGAAACTAATATTATGATAGGATCTTGGAATATATGTACTCTCAATGGTAAATTAATGTAATTAGTTGAAATTATGATTCATAGAAAAATTAATATCTCATGTATTCAAGAAACTAAGTGGGTTGGAGAAAAGACTAAGGAGATTGAAAATTTAGGTTTTAAACTTCGGTATTCTGGTAAAAGTCGCACTAGAAATGACGTAGGTGTAATTATAGATAAAAGTTTGAAAGATAATGTTGTAAAAATTAATAGAGTTGGAGATAGAATTATAGCCGTTAAGATTATCATTGATACTAAGATTTTTAATATTATAAGTGTTTATGCTTCTCAATTAAGTTTAGATACAGGGTGTCTAAAGATAAATTTTGGAATGACTCAGAAGACTTAATACAAATGATACCTCTTGAAGAAGAAATTTTTATTTGAGGAGATTTAAATGGACATGTCAACAGAGTGGTAGAAGACTTCAGAAATACTCATGGTGACTACGATTTTGGAGTAACTAATGAAGAAGGTAGAGTTATTTTAGATTTTGCTTTAACGTATGATTTTGTTATTACCAATACTATATTCAAGAAAAGAGATGAGCATCTTATTATTCATAAGAGTGGATCTAATAAAACACAAATTGATTATTTTCTTATGAGAAGAAGAGATCGTCGCGGTTGTAAAGATTGTAAAGTAATTCCAAGTGATAATAGAAATACCAAATATCGTTTATTAGTTCTAAGATTTTATGATTAAGAGTTGTAAAATAAAGAATATTATGACTCATCGTAGAATTAGATGGAGAAACTTAAATGAAAAATAAAATTATTTTTATAAGTAAAATTCAAGATTTTAAAATTTGGGATATTCATGAAGAAGCAAATGTTATGTGGGATAAGGTAACAAACACTATTAAACAAGTAGCAAAAGATATGCTTGGAGAATCAAAAGAAAAAAAAATTTTAAATAAAAATGGTTGTGGTGGAATTATAATGTGCAAGAAAAGATAAAATATAAGAAGTTATGTTATAAAAATTGGTTTAAATGTAAAAGTCTATAGAGACTGAGAAAAATATCAAACGGCTCGTAGGGAGTCTAAAAGAACAATATGTGACCTAAAAATTCTGCTTTTAATGATCTTTTATAATTGATTAGATACTAAGGAGGGTGAAAAATATATGTATAAACTAGCCAAACAAATAGAAAAGAAACCTTTATAATATATTAGATACTAAGGAGAGTGAAAAATATATGTATAAACTAGCCAAACAAAGAGAAAAGAAAAAAGTAAAGTATATTGAAGATCTAAAAAAGTACTTTTCTTAGAAAAAAATATTCAACATAGGTGGGTGAGTTATTTTGATAAACTTTTTAATGGTACTTTTCTTAGAAAAAGATATTCAACATAGATGGTTGAGTTACTTTGATAAAATTTTTAATGAAGTTTCTGAAAATACGATCGACCGTAGTGATCTTAATATCATGAATAATAATAAAACGTTTCATTTTTACCGTCGCAATAGTAAAAAAGAAGTCGAGGAGGCTTTAAAGAAAATCAAGGGTGGAAAGTCTGTAGGACCTGATGATATCTCAATTGATGTGTGGAAATATTTGGGAGATTTGGGAGTTTCTGGGCTTACTAAACTCTTTAATATTATTTTAATAAAATATTTGGGAGATTTGGGAGTTTCTTGGCTTACTAAACTCTTTAATATTTTCATCCAATAAGATGCCTGAGGAGTGGAGGAGGAGTACTTTGGTCCCCATTTTTAAGAATAAAGGGGATCACAAGAGTGTGCAAATTATAGAGGAATTAAGTTGATGTGTCATACTTTAAAGTTATAGGAGAGGGTAATTGAACAAAGGTTAAGACGCATCACAAAGAATTCTCATAATCAATTTGGATTTATGTCGGGCACGTCTACTATGGAAGCTATACATTTATTGAGAGGTTTGATGAAGAAGTTCAAAGATAATAAGAAGAATCTACATTTGATTTTTATTGATTTAGAAAAAGCTTATGATAAGGTTCCAAGAGATAT
>JXCR01042705.1:28045-59686 GCA_002079205.1 Phalaenopsis hybrid cultivar
TCAAAAGCGATGGTGATATAGATGGGGATGTTAATAGTAGAATTCAAGTTGGTTGGTTGAAGTGGTTTTGGGGCCTATTGTGTGATAAAAAAAATATCGCTTAGACTGAAAGAAAAATTTTATAAAATGTTGGTGAGTCTTTTATGTGATAGAAAAGTACCGCTTAGACTGAAAGGAAAATTTTATAAGACGGTGGGGAGAGATGTTAATAGTAGAATTCAAGTTGGTTGGTTGAAGTGGAGGAATGCTTCGGGCCTTTTGTGTTGATTCGAAAGTACCGCTAAGACTGAAAGGAAAATTTTATAAGACGGTGGTGAGACCTGCAATGCTCTAAATGGTTACTTAGATTGAAAGGAAAATTTTATAAGAAGGTGGTGAGACCTGCAATGCTCTATGGCGCTGAACACTGAAAGGAAAATTTTATAAGACGGTGGTGAGACCTGCAATGCTCTATGGCGCTGAATGCTGAAAATTTTATAAGACGGTGGTGAGACCTGCAATGTTATATGGCGTTGAATGTTGGCCTTTAAAAGAGAATCATAATAATAAGTTAAGTGTTGCCGAGATGAGAATGATTAAGTGGATGAGTGGCTTTACACTTAGAGCAAAATGCGAAATGAATATATATCCGTGATAGGGTTGGTGTAGCTCATGTGACAGACAAACTTAGAGAAAGTCGTCTTAGATGGTTTGGTCACATTAAACATCGACCATCTGATGATCCGATTAGGAGAGTAGATATTTTAGATTTGACTTGTGTTAAGAAAGGCAGAGGTAGAATTAGGAAGACTTGGGCTTATTATATTAAAAATGATCTTAATTTACTAGAACTAAATAAAAATGACACTAAATAGGACGCAATGGAGAAAAAGGATTCATGTAGCCGACCACACGTAGTGGGATTAAATCTTTGTTATTGTTGTTGTTGTTGTTGTATGCTTTAATATTTATTTTTTTAATCATATTATACGTTGTTGTTATTGTGGTGGTGGTGGTGGTGGTGAATGCATGAAAAAGAAGTCTCTTCGTATGAGATTCTGGGTCACTTGGGAATCAGAAAAGGGTTGGAGAGTGCACTTGATTTGTGCACAATGATTATGATTTTATTTGATAATAGATCATATCCTCTCTCCTCTCTCATGAGCTTAGACTTACTTTTGTTTGAAGAGGCCTCATGTTTAATAAAAAAGAGTTTAAGAACTTACGTGCAGGCAAATGTACTTTCTATTTCAAGTGTTGGTATACATACAAGCATTATACAGTTATAAGAGTGATAAAAGGGGTAAAAGGTGGCAATGAACAAAGATATGCTAAGGGTGAGAATCTCGACCATAGGAGAATATATGAAAGTCAAGCCTAGATATGTAGGGAGATAGAGGATACAAAGCATGAATTATGAAAAAAGAAAAAAAAGTGACCAAAAAGATAATTACATTTTTCATTCATGACTAAAAATAAAATATAAATATTATTTAATGGATAACTCAGCAAAGTTTCCATCTCCATCAAGCCCTACCTTCTATGCAATGCAAAATCATCTAGATGATTCCAAACTGAAATATTTTCTAATAAAATAATACTGCATATTTATAGTTATTCATTAACAATTACATGAATAAAATAAATCAATGATATTACATGTGTGAGTCCTAAATTTGAAATTTTAAATATTTCAGTCCTATTTTCACCGGTGCAGCTTTTCCAAAACTTATGCCTTGATCAAAGAGAAAGAAGAGTGATGTGGTTCTTCCTTAATTTATGCTTTGATCCAACAGAAAATAGTCGCCAAATTTGAATATTCTCTAAATGAAATTTAAAGTTTCTTACATTTGGGTTTTGTACAATGTTTTCAAAGCACAAAGCAAAATGTGATGCACAAATCGAAAAAAAAAACAGTGCTTTTATGCACTAGAGCGTTCATAACTTTTTAAAATTTATAGATAAAATGATACATTCAAGAAGAACTATAGAATATAGAGTATTTAGCTGATGACTTAAAACTTGAAATATAATAGCCAAGAAATGTAGAATACATATACATAACGTAATGACAAAATTCAATAATGAAACAGCAAATTAAAATATTTAGTAATTTTTATTATGCATAGGAATTACCAAATGATTACAATAATTAAGATTTGTGTGGTAGTTTGCTATATGAAATTGAAACTTCAAAATTACATGAAAACACTTTTAATTCTTAAGAAGATGCTAAAATTAAATACATAAAATCTTAAGTTTCTTCAAAGTCTTCTTCTCCTTCTTCTTTATCTTCTTGTTGTGATGAACCTTGTAGGCTCAATCAAGAATAAGAAGCTTGTGAGATCGATTTTGTTCTTGTTACTAGATAGATAACTTAAACCTTTATATATACATTTTGAAAAAAAAAAAAAAAAAAAAAAACCGGCTANCCTCCTCTCCTCTCTCTACACCCTCTCTTGATCTTCGGCCGACCCATCATCCGGCGTCGAAGAAGAGGCCCTTCACTAACACTGTGAAGGTTGTCATCGATTCTTGTACATTTGTTTCTCTTGCAGGAAGAAGTGTTTGTTTAGCTCCACTCAGTTCTCGTTACTTTTTTGCAAATCATAACGGCAGAGAAAAAGCAGTGCAGACAATAGTAGCATCCAAAGAACAAAATACTCTTGCCACCATCATAATTAGCAGTATTCGATCCAATTAAACTGTTGCATATGATGTGAACTTTAATTTATGCTAGTTATAATCGTAACAACTATTCAAGTTACTTTTGACCTATTATTTTCTGTATTATGATTTTCACGCTGATAATATCATTAACTACCATATTGATAAAACATCTTGATGCAGAGCAAAATCATCATTTTTTTTATTTTTCATATTGTAAAAACAGGTCATGAATGATTCATGTCATAAAGCTTTTTCTTATTTGAAGGATCTCTTTCGCGAAGAATTTCTTATTTGAATAGAATTCCTTAAAATCAAACAAAGATTTAAAAAAAAATATGAAGATGTGAATGAATGTTAAGGTTGCTTAAGTCCCTCCCAGCCCCTCTCAAGTAACTTTCTCTCGTCTCCTACAACTATTCACTCTCTTGGTTAAGTGTTCTCTCTCTCATTATTCAATCTCTCCTAGAATGTCTTTCCTTTGTCCTTATCAAAACACCAAAGTCTCATGCTTTCCATCTATTAAGGGAAAAAATCATTCCTAAACAATGTGCATAAGGAACTCTTAGCTCTGATATCAAATTTAATGTGGCCTATGATACAGATAAAGAATAACATAGTTAAGGTTTCATTCGGGGAGTATTATATGTTTTTTGATGAACTATTTTTAAAATTTTTGTTAACAAATTTATTTTTTCTTTCGAGTAACTTTAGTGTACTCAAAGGGCTTTGCAGTGTGAGAATGTACATTTTTTTGTACTTTTAATTGTCCTCATGTCATTTGTGACTTTCTTATTAATCTAGTGAATGTCATCGTCACAAAATTAAAGCGGAATCAATCATTAGGTTATATCAATAGATATCTTTCCTCACGTAGTAATATTCATTTTAATGAAGCTGCATAAAGGCTAAATTAAACAGAACAATTCACAACTAAACCCCTAATAAAATGAGAACATAACATTTTCTCATCACCTAATTAAATTAGCATATGAAATGAGTAACAAGTGAATAAAACTGAATATGACATGCACGAGAAAATTTTAAATATCACTGTAACCAAACAAAATTAACAAGATAAGTTAATCTACAATAAAACCTTCATCGACATACGGTTTAATAAAGAAATAATGTATCTTATTTAGGTCGAGTCTGCATACAAATATCATAGGCAAAATCAGCTCTAAATTTGATCATATATGTCTGTCATTCCAAATGCTCCCTCCAGTCGACTTGGACAGCTTGTACGGATTGCTCCATGTACTTGCAAATGAAAATGTCGCAGTTAAAGTTGTTGTTTTGTGTTGGAACACCTCTAGCAAATGTCATTGCCCATTTTCCCGGTTTGCCCCTGAATGCATGAGCAGCATCTTTTACAAAAAGTTTGACCTGCAAAGTTCATTGATGTGTTAGTTCAGAGTTATGTCATTGAAGTGGTGTGATTAAAGAAAAGAGTTATTGATATGTTATTCATGGGCTAGTGCGGTTTTTTCTTCTTTTTTCCATGCTAAGAGGGCTTTATGAACAGCAACACCAAAACTCGAGCGTGAACAGCGACACCGACACTGTAATAGAAGCCCTACAAGGGTAAATTTAATTTTCCGGAACAATACTTTGGAGACCTACTTTTGTAAAAATCCTTTTAAATTTTTCGAAGACACTTGAACTTTGTTTTGAATTTTTTTTTAACAAATGAATTTGTTTTTAAGAATAAAAAATAAAAATGAGTTAACATTCATATTTTCTATTTTTTCACTATTTAAATATAAAATCAAAAAATGCTACCAAACAGGTTGATATCATATATTTAGAGTTGCTTGGCTTTGAAATTTTATGCATTGGGACATTTTCATGCATACCACCCAATTCCCATGTAGATGCATATCTAACACCTAATTTTATTTTATATATTTTTACCACCCAAACTTTTCATGGCATCAAAAATACCACCATTTTAACTTCTATTAAGTTAAAATACACCTTTTAACACATACATAAGGTGGCATTAAGTTAAAAATGAATTTTAGGCGTTAGACATGTAAATACATAGGAATTGGGTGTTATTTATGTAAATATTTCTTATGCAATTTGGCTATAAATTTTTCAAAATATTGCAGCCGATTGCATTGTAAAATAAAATGTCTTTGGTTGCAATAGTCTATGCATTCTATTCAAATGGATTTTGCTATCCGTCAAATGAAAAATCAAAAGTTTAACTGACATATGAGTCGGTTAATTTGAATTTATATTACAAATCTAGAATATTCATTTTATTATTTTGCAATATAGGTGTTCCTCAGGAAGTTGTTGAAAGAGCAACTTCTATTCTTGACTCGATCCAGTATGATAAACCCATCAGCCGCTTTCTTGATCAGAAAATCTTGGCGAGAGATCAGCAGTACAAGGTATAATTGCTACAAAAAATATTATTCCATTATAACATTTTCTATAAGCCCGATATAATGAACACAACTCTGATGAAAATCATTAGTTTAATTAAGAAATGTGAGATCTTCTATTGTTGGTATTGTATCGCTATTAGGTCTTTCCCCAGAAACAAAGTCTGCTTGTTTTAAAAGCTGCAACTTCGTTTGGTTGTAAGTGGAGTGAAATGAAATTCAATAAATTTTTGGAGGGCAAATTTATACTATTGAAACCAAATATGTCCGGTAGACCGCGCCCAAGAAATAGAGCGTTGGGCTGAAGAAAGGAAGTTGTGAGAGGGAGGGAAAGAGAGAGAGGGGGAGAAGAGGAAAACTTCCCCTGATGGGAGAAATTGGGGTGTTCCCGAGCTTGTGGAACCATTTTATTCCATAAAACCAGTTATTACAAGTGCAGGGAGCCTAAAAAGTCCATTTACATGAAAGGGTTTTCTTATTTATAGATGATGTAAGGACTAAAAATTAAATTAGAATATTGCCCTTGTTTTTATATGATATTTTAATCTTTTCTGTTGGTGCGTGTTACTCGATATCTCGTCGATGGTCAGATCTATTATTTTGAAGTTTTTCTATCAGGGGGTCGTCTGGTTCCGATGTTCGGTCGGGGGAAAAAGTCCTTTTTCGGGGGAAAAAGTCCTCCGTTGGGAGAGAATCCTCCTTCGGAGAACAAATAGGTCGAGGATAGCCAATTTGACGGTAGCAGACTGCACATTTGTCTTGAGATCCGTGCAAATTGTTTTTAGCATACATATTAAGTTTCTTAATTTTCTTGCTTCTTGATAACGACAACCGCGATAAGGACAATGAAATTTATAAATCAAAACAAATCTTGAAAACATAATTGGCTAATGATACTCTGTGCTATGTTCTTTTTGCGCTCAGTTTTGATATCAATACCAATGGTGGTTGATAGAGGAAAAGTCAACCGAGAGTAGCCAATTTGGTGGGAGTAGACTACAAATGCGATCCAATAGTGGTTTCTTTAGCCAAACGAGTACGGTGACACTTGCAGTATATATGAAGCCCCCAAGTTTTTCTCTCATAGAAGGCGAAGATGCAAAAAAAATGGAGAAATCGCAAGTATAGGAAAGATCTTTCCTTAGCCCCTAGCTTTACTTAGTTTTTTAGATTTTTTGAGAAGATTTTTAGTTAAGTTCTTAGATTTTTGGGATATGATATTTATTCAACTCAAGTTCCACCCATCGCGGAGTTTGTCACTGTTGGGTGGCGAGTCATCTCTGGGTTGTAGATGATTGTCGTACACCCCTCGCGGAGTTTGTCGCTACCAATGGTGAATCATCTCTAGAGTTTAAGATGATCGTCGTACACCCCTTGCAGAGCTTATTGTTGTCGGATAGTGAATCATCTTTGTGTCATAGATGATCGCCGTACACCCCTAGCAAGCTTGTCGATTTCGGGTGGCGAGACATCTCTGGGTCGTTGAAAATTATCGTACACCTTTCGCGGAGCTTGTCGTTATCGGGTGATGAATCATCTCATGGCTCTTATTACAGATCGGATGTGTATGACGTCATTGTCGGTTGTTTTTTATGCCTCTGACTAATCAGAAGTTCTTGGCATTGTTGTCGGTTTTATTTCCTGGGTTTTGAGTTCTCCAAGCGTCAAGTGGTCACCGGCATGCATAGACTCGTTAATCTCGCCAAGTTTTGACTATGATCTTTCTCATAGAAATAAAAACACTATTAAGTGCATGTATCATAAAGTAAGATTTGGAGGAGATAAAATGCTTATATGGGGTCGGAGAGTGCTAATAGGCATGGTTAATAAACCAGGGATTTTAACTCATTATTCAGCATTCATAAATTAATTTGTACCTTAGGGCAGAAAGACAGACCCTTTATGTGCTGATTTTTCTTCAAAATTATTTAAAATAATATTTAGATATGTAAAGCAAAATAGTTTTAAATTTTTGCATGCAAAGAATAGTTGCAATATTCATTTAGAACACTAGATATAGAAAAGTTTCATTTGGAATTCTTATGGCCATAAAATCTTCATTAATCAGTGGCATGTATTTATTCATTTATATATTTCACCGTTTATAAATATATGTATTTATATATTCAAAACAAGAGGTGAGTGGTATGCATGTAAATCTTCTTTTTATTTTATTTTATTTTATCTTTATCTTCAAGCAGTCGGCCATTAATTGGTTCGCTGGAGTGGAGGTGGCCGGTCGACGAAGTGGTCCACCTACAAATAAAACTAAATTTTAGGTGTTGGATATAGAAATAAAAGGATTGAGTGATGTGTAAATCTTACTTGATTTTAGATTGTCGGGCGAAGGCATACAATCGGCTGAAGGTGGGTGACTGGCTGGAGGCAGGTGTTCGGCCAGAAAAAAGGAGGCTTGCTGAAAGCTCCAAAGAATTGAGTATTATGTGCGTAAATATATACGTTTATGCAAGCTCCAAAGAATTGAGTATTATGTGCGTAAATATATACATTTATTAGAATTGAGTGATATGAATAAACATATATATATATATATATATATATATAGAGAGAGAGAGAGAGAGAGATTGAGCAGTAGTTATGTAAATTTTCCCTATTTTGAGATAGGAGGATGGAGGTTGATGGCCGGTCAGAAGTAGATGGTCGTTCGGAGGCTTGTGATTGTAGCNGGGCTTGCTGAAAGCTCCAAAGAATTGAGTATTATGTGTGTAAATATATACGTTTATTAAAATTGAGTGATATGAATGTAAACATATAGAGAGAGAGAGAGAGAGAGAGAGAGAGAGAGAGAGAGATT
This sequence comes from Phalaenopsis hybrid cultivar, assembly GCA_002079205.1. Taxonomy (NCBI): domain Eukaryota; kingdom Viridiplantae; phylum Streptophyta; class Magnoliopsida; order Asparagales; family Orchidaceae; genus Phalaenopsis; species Phalaenopsis hybrid cultivar. The sequence continues at coordinate 35,906 of JXCR01042705.1, forward strand.
TAGCGGTAGTTATGTAAATCCTCCCTATTTTGAGATGGGAGGTTGGAGGTTGATGGCCGGTCGGAAGTAGATGGTTGTTCGGAGGCTTGTGATTCTAGCTCGAATCCGGATATTGTTCTTTTCTGTTGTCATTTCTCAAAAAAAAAAAAAGGAAAAGAAAAGAAAAGTGAAAGATGTTTGTTCCTGTGCACGCTTCGTTTTTATTTCCTCTAGTATCCATTTCCTCATCTTTTATTAATTTTCTACTCTATTTAAGTTTCCTCATTGTTGAATTCATGGTACCAGTAAACTTCTGTATGGGTTATTATCCTTGATGATTGCGAATGTAATTGACTGAAGCGGACGGCTTGATGGTAGTCGGTCGAACGGTGAGGTGGCCGATTGCAGATTGGCCGGTCGGCTGTCGTCTAGTCAGCGGTCGATGCGGCCTGCGCTCAATAGAGAGAATTGCACTGCAACAGAGGGCTTGCTTTTGCAATGGGGCGGCTCGATTTCAGTCAGCCAGACGGCAATGTGCTTGGATGCAGGTCGGACGGCTCGGCAGCGGTTAGTAGGTTGGGCATCAGNCTTCCTCATTGTTGAATTCATGGTACCGGTGAACTTCTATATGGGTTATTATCCTTGATGATTGCGAATGTAATTGACTGAAGCGGACAGCTTGACGGTAGTCGGTCGAACGGTGAGGTGGCCGATTGCAGATTGGCCGGTCGGCTGTCATCTAGTCAGCGGTCGATGCGGCTGCGCTCAATAGAGAGAATTGCACTGCGACAGAGGGCTTGCCTTTGCAATGGGGCGGCTCGACTTCAGTCAGCCAGACGGCAAGGTGCTTGGATGCAGGTCGGACGGCTCGGCAGCGGTTAGTAGGTTGGGCATCAGTCAGACATTGTGACAAAAAATCCGAGCTTTACTCTGTTAGACCTCTTACTTGTTTGGAGATTCATAAGCCTGTCACAGAGATCTATTGAATCGACCATCGAGCTCTATAGATATGGTGAGCATGTAATGCAAAAGAGGTCAGAGATGCTTCTTGCAGAAACCATGGTAGTATTTAGATGAGAGATCAAGTGGGAGGATGGTTGGTACGCAGTTGAACTTCTCTAATAAGATCTGTGACCATTCTTCTTGCTCAGAGAGAGGGATTTCACAGCTGAGGCAACCTATATAAATGAACTTCATGCCTTCTGCCTAGTCGCCAATCGCATCCTTGAGCTGAAGAAGAAGAGAATCTTTATCCCAAGAGAAGGTCTATCCTCGGCAGCCACCACAGTATTGGTGGGCGCGAATTGGGAGCTGGTAGGAAAAACAATGTTTATACTCTCATCCTCAATAGAGTAGGAAAAAGAATGCTTGTACTCCAAGGTCTGATAATATTCTTTCAGAAACATGTGGCATAAGCTGGTTTAAGAATCCAGGGGGAATGCTTATAGCATTTGAAACATCGGAGCCTGAAAATCCTTTATATTTTCCGTCAACTCTGTATGAAAATCTGAGATTTCTATCGAGTACAAGGAGGGAAGGAGCTTTGACAATGATTTGAGGACTGAAATGCCATATAAATCTAGTTACTTGAGGGATGAGATGGTCGACAAAGAAGATGGCAGGCTCTGTAGGCTATCAAGAGTTTCTACATCTAGGCGAAACAAAGAGGAAGGGAGAGACGAGGGTTTTGAGTGATATAAAGCTCAACTAACGGAGTGGGAAGCTAACTTGCCCGAACCACGGTTCTGTATAAATTGTAAAAGAATCCAGCACATCATTAAAATGAATTATCAGCCTTTTCAAGGAGGCGACACTTCCTGCTAGCAAGAAGTGGATCACTTGTAGCAAGCTCACTGAGGATGAGCTGGAACTTCTCAGTGCCACTTTCTGAGAGAAATCAGATTGGGGCAACCTTCAATTCTCAAATTTCTCAGTGCTTCAGGTCTTAAATCCGCAAAAAGAAGAGATGCGACATCTGGACACAAAAGGACCTCTACTGTTTCAAGGGGAATGGGTTTTGAAATGCCGCAACAGTTGTTGGTAGGTTGCTTGTAGTTCAGGGCTTTCCATCCAATGTTTTGTATCTTCATTTTCTTTAGCTTAGGAGGCAACTCTTTGTCATTCTCACTGAAATCGGCCGGCTGAAATTGGTCGGCAGGGAGGGGTACCGCTCACGACAGGAAAAGCTTTGGTCAACGGAATTTGATCGTACAGGGAGAGTTCTGGCTTGCGATGGAAAAATTTTTGGTCGGCCGGTGGGAATGGCGTCTAAATGAGGTGATTCAGCAGTTGTGGGAGATAGGCAAGTCGGTTGGACAGTCGGTGCCGTAGACTTTTGCGCGGCAAAAAAAGCCGGCTGGGAGATAACGGGGAAATTTGATGCACAATAGGATGGAAAATTGCATAAATCTACGGGAGAAAGGGTAATTCGTTGATGTGCAAGTTCCCCTTACGATTTTTGTTAGGATTGCCTCTGCAGAGGGTTTCTACTCGGCATTAGTTGGTCTTATTATTGATGGCATGATCCACGCTCACCACACCTAAAAGGATGTTGAAACCAAATATGTATGGTAGATCGTGCCCGTGCCCAAGGAGCATTGGATCGAAGAAAAGAGATTGCGAGAGGGTGAGAGGGAGCGAAGGAGAAGAGGAAGACTTCCCCTATGGGAAATTGTGGTGTTCAGGGGGCTCGTGAACTCATTTTATTGCATAAAACCAGTTATTACAATTGAAGGGAGCCCAAAAAGTCCCTTTACATGAAAGGGTTCAACTATTTATAGATAATAGGAAGACCAAAAAGTAAATTGTAATATTACTCTTGCTATTACATGATATTTTAATCTTTTATGTTGTTCCGTAGTGTTTGATATCTCGCCGTCGACCGAATAAGTTATTTTGAGGTTTTTCTGTCGAGGGAGTCATTAGGTTTCGGTGGCCAATCAGGGGAATCAATCCTCCGTCGGGGAAAAAAAGTCCTTTGTCAGGGAAAAGAGTCCTCCGTTGAAGGGAGAATCCTCTGTCAGAGGAAAAATCGGCTGACAGTAGCTAGTTTAACGGGAGCAGACCACAGATTTGTCTTGAGATCCATGCCGACCATTTTTTAGAGTACACATACATACCACCCAATTCCTATAAATTTACATATCTAGTTTATTTTTTGCATTTATAACACCCAAATCATTCATATCACATTAAAAATACCATTACTTCAACTAAATAAAAAAGGTGAGAAACACTTTTCACGTATAGCTGAACTGCTATGCGTTAGATACCTAAATGCATAGGAATTTGTTGGTTTGAATGTAAATTTTCACAATTCTTAAGTTGATTTGGAATTCGCAACAATTAATTTAAGCCTTTCAACAATTTCTCTCTGTCCTTTCTCTTAAATTTCCAGCATGCAAACACAGTCTAAATCATGATATCATCTGATCAAGGCCAGCAATAACTCCCTCAATTTTGTTGCAGGATGCAATAACCAAACTGCTAGCATTCGATACTAGTAAAGGAAACCTGATCCAGTTCTTCGAAGAGGTATTCCCTGAAGAACCCTGATATCAAGGACAGAAGAAGATAGCTTACAGTAGATTTCTGCATCAAGTTACATATTGTACCGAGGATTTCAGGTTTGCATAAGTTGGCTGTTGAACGCTTTAATTCATATTTTCCATGACGTTTTACACCAATAATCTTCGGCAAGTACAGTTTTCTTGAACCAGATAACATGATTAAATCTTTACACTAATGGATATAGGATTGGTTGATTAATTACATATAACACTAATCTCAAAATAAATTTTATTAGTAGGAAACTCATCTTAATCAAATTTAACCAAGTATACCGTGACCTAAACTAATGTTAATATCACCGAAAGGACGATGTTTGAAATTTTGAGGAATTGTAGGGCATCTAGTTTACATGAAATGAAATGAAAGTCAATTCTTATAAGGCACAACTTAAAGATAATGCACAATCTATATTTTAAGCTTCCTGTCATACATCGAACGTATTGACAGGTAATTACTGGGAAGAAGTATTTATTCAGGCTCATGGACAATAACCAAAAACGAGATCTAGTCTGTCCAAAGATGCAAAGTTTGATACCTATGAATTATTTCAAGTATTTCTAGTTTTTCTTATTTGTACAAGCCTCAAGTAAATGCTTAGTTATTGTGCAAATAAGTGGGCTCATAGGCTCAACACTTTTTTTTCTATGAGAGTCGAATTATTTATTGACATTTGGAGTTGATCACGGAATATAAACTACTTTACTAGATAAAAAAAGTGAGGATAAATATGTAGAAAGAATTACAAAAATGATTCTGATTAGAAATTAATGATGGGCATGGGTTTTCTATCGGTGCAATACTAAGCTCTTTATATGCAAGTATAAGTGGCATTGGGGGCACTTGAATAAATTTTTAAAAATATATTTTAAATTTTTAACTTTTTTTCTTTGCTTTATTTAAGTGATAGAATAAATGTATGAAGAGAAAATAGAAAAAAAATTATGTATTTTCTGTAAAATTATTGAGCTCCTGAGATTGTCATCTTTTCTTAATATAATTTTTAATTTCCTTAATTATTATTTTGGTATATTTTAAGTTAATAGATTAATAACATTTGCATTGATGTGTGCTAGAAGATTTACGGCGATAGAGTAATGAATTATCGTCTCAGAGTTGTATGAAAATTCAACCAATACTTGGATAGTTAAAGTACTTAGATAGTTAAAGAGAAATAAATAGGATAAAACATTTTGATTTTATGAATGAAAATTCTTAAAATATAAAGAATCATATGATTTAATCTAGTTTAAATAATTTATTATAAATGGTTGGTACACACGATCACTCCTAAATTAAGAAAAATTGAGTTATGAAGATGATCATTGTAAATGTATCACAGTTGTTCATCGATAATACTTTATTTGTAATGAATGTAGTTCTTGATAATAGTGTGTTGCAATTGTTGTAGTCTATTGTTATGGATGCATTAGTCTGTTGTGAATGTCGTAGTTAATAGTTGTAGCAGCAACTTGTCATATAGGTTCTAGTTGAAAGTCATGGTATTTATTGGCTATGTGGGGGGGCGCTTATATTTGCTTTAGGAACATCACTTGGCCACAAAGGTTATAATACAAGGTTGCATGAGTTGTGAGCCATGTATGTAGCAGTTGGTCACGTGGGCCATAGTGATGAGTTGCATTGATATTCATAGGCCACGTGGACGAGAGTAGAGAGTTACATGAGTTGTGTGATATTTAGGTTGTAGTTGGTCATATAATTCGTAATGGTGAGCTGTAATGACATATGTAGGTCATAGAGATCGAAATCGGGAGTTGCAGAGTTGTGCATCATGTAGGTCTTAATTGATCACATAGGTCGAAAGGTGAGCTATGATGGAGTTCATAGTCCGCTAAGGTTGAAATTGAAAGTTGCATGAGTTGTGGACCATTAAGGTCGTAGTTGGTCACGTAGGTCATAGCGGTGAGTTGTGATGACGTTTGTAGGTTGTGGAGGCTAGAGTCGGGAGCTACACTAGTTGTGAATCACATAGATTGTAGTTTGTCTTTTAGTTCGTAGTGATGAGCTGTGATGACATCACTTGGTCATGGTGGCTCGTGTCGGGAGCTGCTAAAGTTGTGTACCACGTAGGTCTTAGTTGATCACGTAGGTCACGATGGTTGGAGTCGGGTGGTTCACAAGTTGTGTCATGTAGGTCATAGTTGGTCATGTAGGCCGTAGTGGTGAGCTATGATGACGTTTGTAAGCTGCAAGAACAAGAGTTGGGAGTTGCATGAGTTGTGGACCACCTAAGTCATGCAAGTTGTAGTGATGAGCTGTGATGACATCACTAGGTCATGGTGGCTCGTGTCGAGAGCTGCTAAAGTTGTGTACCACGTAGGTCTTAGTTGATCACGTAGGTCACGTGGTTGGAGTCGGGTGGTTCACAAGTTGTGTCATGTAGGTCATAGTTGGTCATGTAGGCCGTAGTGGTGAGCTATGATGACGTTTGTAAGCTGCAAGAACAAGAGTTGGGAGTTGCATGAGTTGTGGACCACCTAAGTCATGCAAGTTGTAGTGGTGAGTTGTGATAATGTATGTAAGTTGCAAGGGCTGGAGTTTGGAATTGTATAATCTGTGTCATGTTGGTCATTGTTGGTCACATAGGCCGTAGTGGTGATCTATGATGGCATTCGTAGGCCGTGGAGGTTAGAGTCGGAAGTTGCACGAGTTGTGTGCCACATAGGTCGTAGTTAGTCATGTAGGTCGTAGTAATGAGCTGTGATAATATATTATGTTGCAGAGGTAGAAGTCAAGTGTTGCATGAGTTGTGGACCACGTAGGTTGTAATTAATCACGTAGGGCATAGTGGTGAGGTGTGATAATATTTGTAGGCTGCAGGGGTTAAGAGTTGGGAGCTTCACGAATTGAGATTTGAAAATTTGGAGAATGTCACCATCTTTCGGGTGTATTATTATGTCGTTTAAGGTGGTGTTGTTGCAATGTAAGTGGAGTGTGTCATTACTTTGCAATATATGTGGTGGTTCTGTTGTGCATATGACTTCAAAAGAGATTTTGTCATAAGAAGTATGTGGCACCCAAGGATATTCGACGATGACCTAAGGCGGCTGTGAGTTGGCCAGAGGGTGGCAGCTGCTGAAGTTAGTGGATGACAACAGCGATGGCCAGAGTTTGCTGAAAGCGGCGACAACAGTTATTTTAGGTGGCGGCGGTGACAACGACAATTGAAGTTGGTCAGCAGCGGTGGCGGCCACAGTTGGCAGGAGGGCAATGACCCGAGACGAAGGCGAAGACAACTACAACCAAAACAACAGATGCCATAGTTGGACTGCGTCGACTGAAGCTAGTTGCGTTGGCCTGCAGCTATTGGAGCAAGAGTCTGACATGGTCTACGGTGGCCGGCGGCTGCAGATGTAGGAGGCTGACGATGGGCTACAGTGGTCAGAAGTGATGGTAGCAGCCGATGGTGGTGGAGGCTGAAGGCGCCAGTTGCCAGAGTTGGTCGGATCTGTGGTGTAGGATGTTGGGTTGCACCTCCGTCTTCTACAAACTCTGGTCTTCCTCTTGCCGAAGGTCCAACCATCCTTCTCATGAGATGGTAGTGCTTTATTTATAAAGTTCAAGTTGCAAATAAGGAAAGAACTTAGACCATTATGGGTTGGACGACCTTCGTTGGACGACCTTCGATGGACATTTTAGTGTCTTAATGATGTAGGAATTGAGCAATCATGGGCTTGTTGAATTTGTCTTGTTTAGACGCTCAATTTGACTATAAGCATGACATATTCAGAATATGCTTGACCTTCTCATGTTGCTTGGGAAGCTTCTAAAAGTGGTTTCACAGCTTGATCTAGGTTTGATTTGGCTCGGATTAGACCGATTTTGGCACCTTTGAGCTCGTCTCGTCAAGCAAATCTATTCAACTGTAAGTTTACTGAAATTGAAGTTCTAAGTCACTTTTAGATGAAGTTTGAACGCTTCTTGCTTATAATTTTTTTCAAAATTTGTGTCATGCCTAAAACTTTGTGGGATGATGAAAATTTGTTGATGACATAGTAGTTGCCCTCCATTTTCATGCGATACCAACTTTCGACAATATTCAAGGCTGGAACACTTTATATCTTCATGATATTATTGATGTAATACCAAATATTTGAGTGTTATGTGTGTAAATATACAATATTTGGTGCTAGAAATGTAAATATATATATGAACTCTATGGCATGTATGTATATATATCAAGAACGGGTTCAGAAAGAAACTGAAGTATATTAAACTTGTAATAATTGGATTTTTTCCTCTAATCTTATTTTAAAAATAAAAATTATTTTTGTCTTAACATTTTAGATTATCTCAAAAAAAAATCCTTTTTTCTCTTCTCTCTTCAATTTATAAATAGGTCAAGAAGAGTAGAAAGAAGGTAGAGTTCAGACGATTAGAGATTTCTAGAAGGGGAAATTTTTTCCTTATCCTGCCCAACATAACATTTGGGATCCTTTTTCGCAATCTCCTTTCGTGTTGCCATGAAGAAGCAAAAAGTCGTGTCGAAAGTCCGGGATTTTCTTTCGCGTTGCTATAAAGAAGCATGAAATTATTCCAAAAATTATCCCCAACTTTACCCTGCAGGAAATTCAAGATATGTTTGTGATCTTAATATGCATTGCTGTGAGAAGAAAGTTGTCTCCAATCCTACTCAACATGATATTTGGGATCTTCTTTTGTGTTGCGGAGAAGAAAGTTGTGTACCCGAACCTGCCCAGCGAAACATCTGAGATCTTTCGTTTTTTTGTTCCCTTTTTCGAGGAATTTGTCTCCCTAAAAATCAACGTATGTTCCAACATTTTGAAGAGAAAATGAGGCGACTTGCTGTTACATGTACCAATTTGTGTTGATCTTTAGACCTTCTTAATTGTCTGATTTGGTATTTGTACACAATGATAATATGTTTGTCTGTACATCTTTAGCGTACTTAATGCAATAAAAATTCAGACGTTGCTTTTGCATTTCCTTCTAAGCCTTCGTTGCTCTTTTTTTGGGGAGGAGTTGTCCCTTCTTGGGGTGCTGTTGAGAATATTTGACTTTTCATAGGTTAATTAGTCTAAGCGTGTCTCCTCGATGACCATAACTTGGAGTGGAAGAAGTTTATTGTAATCTACATTGGTTGTAAGGCATGTTTAAGGTTGTATAGCCAAAGATGCTCGACAACCTTAACCTATGTTGGAACATAGTCAAAAGAAGAATCCATTAAGAATATGGAGCATGTCTGATTGTTTAATTAGAGATGCTCAAATACGTTAACTTGTGTTGGAGAGAAAGTGAAAGAAGAATTCATTAAGAATGTGAAGCCCGTCAGAGGTTGTGAAATCGAATATAAGACCCGTCTTTTGTTGCATAACTGGAGCATTTGTTTTACGACATTAACCTGTGATGGACAAAGTCACCTAAAATTCACCAGTGATGGTTGACCTATCAAATGTTTTCAATCGAAGCTTCCGCTTGATGACTGCAACCTATTATGTAAGAGTTCGATGGAAATCCACAAGGATTTTTGACCTATTCAAGGTTTTTAGTTGAATCATCTGCTTGACGACTGTAGTATCTAATGGAAGAGGTCAAATAAAGTCAGCTTGGGATCGATTAAGCCCAGAATGAGGTGTTAGAGATGCTATGTGTTTCTCAAGCTTGGAGCGTAGGTCGAAATGAACCGTACTTTTTTTCTTAGATGCATGGTTGCAGTCATACTCAAGAATGATGTTTAACAACTTACTAGTTGTTGCTTTTAGATTTGTTGTCTCTCGAAAGGTGCATTGTCCGTACTAGCCCTTAAAGCAGCTCAACGAACTTTGAATGGATCAGTTTTTTTTTACCGAGTAGAGGAAGAACTCCAACATGGTGGGGTGGGGGACGTTGAGGGAGCGCTTTTGGCGTTGAAAGTTGTCTCCTAGTCTGCAAGCAGCTCCCGAATAGTTGATGTCTGAATAAAATGTAGAATGACTACCCCACTACAGTCATACCTGGGATGTTAATTTGAATGATTATTAGAGACTGCAGTAAATGATACCCTCAATCTGAAAATTCTTATTATAGACTTGATGTCTTAATGAAATGTGGGAAGAGTGTCGCGCTACAATCTTGCCTAGGACATTAACATGAACGACCTTTCGATATTGCAATGAAGGTTTGTCCCCAGATCAAATGATATTTCAGAGGTGTAAAGGATATTCCTCTCTATTTGTATGATGTATATCTTTTGTAAATAAAATAGAGGCTCGATGTCCCAGACTTGAAGACTGTGTCAAACGGGACTTTATTTCCCACAGACGGCGCTAAACTAATGTTGTGTTAGAAGGTCTGCATGGTTGAGTAATGAATTATCATCTTAGCGTTGAACGAAAACCCAACGCGCTCTTAGGTAGTTAAAGAAAAGTAAATTGAAGGAGACACCTCATTTTTACGTGTGAAGCCCCAAATAGGGGAAATAATGGGGTCTATCCCAATTGAAATTATCCACTATAAATGGTAAGTACACAACACTCTTCTCCTGAATTAGGAAGATGGAGTTATAAAGTTGATCATTATAAAATGTACAATAGTTGTTCATCAATAATAACCATAGTCTGGTTGTAACAAATGTAATTTTAGATGATAGTAGGCTATAAGGGTTGTTATTGATTGTATTGTTGTAGAAAGTGATCGTAGAGCCAACTTATCTTACAGTTTATAGTTGAAAGTCATGATAGTAATTAGTTATGAGCGTCAGTTGGCCACAGTAGTTGTAGTTGGAGGCTTTAAGAGTTGTGATTCAGGTAAGTTGTAGTTTATAACATGGGTCATAGTGGTGAGATGTGATGTCGTATATAAACCGCGGGTGATGGAGTAGGGAGCTGCACGAATTGTGTACCACATAGGTCGTAGTTGGTCATGTAGGCAGTAGTGGTGAGCTGTGATAATGTCCGTTGACTGTGGTGGCTAAAGTTGGGAGTTCACGAGGTGTGATCACGTAGGTCATAGTTGGTCACGTAGGTTGTTGTGGTGAGCTGTTATGTTCATAGGTCGCAGAGGATAGAGTCGAGAGTTGCATGAGTTATGAACCACATAGGTCGTAGTTGGCCACGTAGGCTATAACGGAGAACTCTAATAACATCTGTGGTGCCCGGAGTGGAGAGATGCATGAGTTGTGAACCATGTATGTGGTAGTTGGTCACGCAAACCGCTGTGGTGAGTTGTGATGACATCTATAGGCCACGAGAGGGAGGTGAGCTGAAGAGCTGGAATTCGAAGCAGCATGAGCTATGTGCCAAGTAGGTTGTACTTGGTCATGTAGGCCATGGATGTCGGAATCGAGAGTTGCAAGAGTTAAGCATCATGTAGGTCGTAGTGGTGAGTTTTCATGAAATTTGTATCTTGTAGGGGCAGGAATCTGGAGTTAAACGAGATGTGAACCATGTAGACTGTCATTAATCACATAAGCTGTAGTGGTGAGTTATGATGACATCTCTAGGCTACGGGGGCTAGAGTTGAGAACTGCACCAGTTGTGTGTCACATATGTCTTAGTTGATCATGTAGGCCATAGTGATGAGTTGTAATAACGTCTGTAGATTACAGGGGCAGAAGTTGGGAGTTGCATAAAATGTGGACTATGTAGGTCGTAGCCGGTCATGTTGACTGTAGTGGTGAGCTGTGATGATGACTGTAAGCCGCGGGAGCCAAAGTCGAGAGATGTATGAGCAATGGACTATGTTTGTCGTAGTGGTGAATTGTGATGATGTTCGTAGGTCGCAGTGGTTAGAGTTGGGAGTTTCATGGTTGTAGATTTAAGAGTCTGGAGAAAGTAACTGTCATTTGGGTGTATTGTTATACTGTCTTTTTGAGTTGTCTTTGCACCATAAGTAGGTTGTGTCATTACTTTGCAATGTACATTGTAGTTCTACATTGCATGTTGTGACTTCACAAGGAGATGGTCGACGGCGGTTGTTAGAGGCACCAATGGCCCGAGTTGGTCGGAGGCGGCGGCGGCATCGTGCAAAGTTGGTCGGAGGATAGTGGATGTGAACGGCTGTGGCTAGAGTTTGTCGGAGTTGGTCGGAGGGCGTGATCGGAGTTAGTTGGAGGCGAAGGTAGGGTTGTAAACGAGTTGAGGCTGAGCTCGTGTTTGGCTCGTTTGAATTTTAGCTCGTGTTCAAATCGGTCGTCTCAAATAATATATTCTTGTTCATGTTCAACTCGTGTTCGACTCAAAATTGTTGTTATTTGCGTCAGCGGTGTTATTTGTGTGTTTTTCAATGATAATAACATCACAATAACACCAAAATAATGGTACAAATTTACTTAAATAATAGTTGTCAAAAACATTCCAATAATGTCGCGGGTTACCTTAATTAACGTTGTAAATTAACTCGAGTAACACCCCCGCCAAAATTTGTCAATAACATCACGGGTTATCTCAAATAACGCCGGAAAAACGCTCGAATAACACTGCAATAACACCACAATAACACTGTAATAACATCACAATAATACTGCAATAACACCACAATACTACCGTTGTCGCAAATTTGTGATGTTATTTGAGGTGTTATTGCAGTGTTATTTGAGGTAGCCCACTGTGTTATTGGAGTGTTTTCAGCAACAGTGCTATTTGTGGTTTATTTGAGTGTTATTTCGGTGTTATTTTAGGTAACTCGCGGTACTATTGGCGTATTTTGGTGAGAGTGTTATTCGAGTTAATTTGCGGTGTTAGTGATGTTATTGCGGTTTTATTTGAGGTAACATGTTGTGTTATTGGTGTATTTTTAGCGATGATGTTATTCGATAAAATTTGTTGTGTTATTGTCGCGGAAAACACAAATACCACTGCTGATGCAAATAAGATGTTTTTTGAAGCATCGGGCTAGTTCGGGCCGAGTCAGGTGAAAAAATTGAGTGGTATGTATGTGAATGTCCAAAATGAAAATATATTATTTATGTGATATAAGAATTGGTGGTATCTATGTAAATATATTTATATTTATTTATTTCTTTTTTACCTGAGTCCAACATTAGCTTAAAATTTTGTTCATCTTTGGCTTGTTTATGATTCGAGCTTAAAAATTTGTTTGTGTTCTTATTCGGCCCGTTTATGATTCAAATCGAACACAAGTTGTTTGCGAACAATAAGCCAAGTTGACAGCCCTCGACAAATGAGGTGGCTTTTGGTGGCGGCGCTGGCAATCGAAGTTGGTGGGCGGCATCGGTCAGCAGCTACAGATGAAAGAGGCTGATGATGGTCCGTGGAGGTTGGCGGTTGTTGGTGCATGAGACCTTCGATGGACGGGAGTGGTTAAAAGCGGTGGCTACGATCGGAGGCGGAGGAGGCTGAATGCGGCAACAAGTGTTGGTTGGATCTGTGATCAAGGATGCTGAACTGATGCACCCTCTTATGCAGGCTCTAGTCTTCCTCTTTCTCAGGGTCTGACCTCTTTCTCATGAGAGAAGTAGGGTTTTATTTATAAATTTAATCTTGCAAATATGGAAGAAATTTGGACCACTTTTGATCAGACGGCTCAGATAGATCATCTTGATCTTACGGCGTTCGATTGTCATTTTAGTGTATTAATAATGTCGAAATTGAACAATCTTGGGCTCATTGGGTTCGTCTTGCTAATACACTCAATTTGACTATAAACATGTCATATTTGAAATTTATTTAACCTTCCAATTAGGCCTGAAAAGCTTCCAAAAGTAGTTTAAGCAGGTTCAAAATATCAGACCGGATATTGAATCGGTAGAGGATAAGGTTCAAGGTTTAACAACTGAATCGGGGTTGAAGCGAGGGTTCACCGGGTGACGTCATTAATATAAAAAAAATATTAATAACTTAAATGACACAAAAAATAGATGAAATTCAGTATGAAATGCCAATAAGAGTGAAACATAACCAAAAATATATATAGAAGTGTAAAAAAGAAAATGCAATAGACTACTAGTCATATATATTTCATAAAAGATAACAAAAAATGAAGCTGAGAATAATTAGAGGAAGACACATTCTTCATCGTATCAAAAGATTCAAACCATTCTTCATGATTTCAAATAAAAATGTAAGATATAATAAAAAATTACACTTTAACCAATTGATCTGTTTGACCACCAGTTGACCAGCTCGACCGCCAATTCCAACCGGATTTTTTTCAATTGGATGCAGAGCTGGTATTCAGCCCGACCAAAATCGGATCACCGGCGGGTTCAAGGTCAAACAGGTTGAATTGGCTTGTTCGGCTTGATTTTTAAATTGTTGGGCTTAATAGCTTTATTTTAGCTCAATTTGGCATGTATTGGATCGATTTTGGTACCGTTGGGTCCATCTCGTTGAGTCAGTCCGTTTGACATTAAATTTGCTGAAAATGAAATTCTTGATGACTTTTAATCGTAGTTTAAACATTATTTGTTCAAAAAATTTTCTCCAAATTCATATCATGCCTTGAACACATGTCGGATGATGAAAATGTTTTAATGACTATTGGAAGCACATTTAAACTCTGGTCGGCCAAAGCATCAGAACATGTTTTTTTTTAATCTTTTAAATATTTATGTACATTCAGCATTTAAATTTTGAATGTATATATATATATATNAGATTAATTAGCATTTAAATAATATTAAATTAATAAAAATATGTATATGAGAAAAATAAATTAATTAACAATAAATCAAATTCGTAAAGTTTTTTGCACATTAAAATATCCTCATATCATGTTTACAGAATGAGATTATCTTATACAATAAGGTGGAATGACGTATTAACCTAGCAATGGTAATGTCGCAACTGATGGAAATTCTACTTCAACGTTCTCGTCTTCAGTTGTGTCATTCATACCTTTTTGGATCGTCTAGTAATTTTTCTGGTTCATGAGATTGATGGTATATAAATTAGAGAGTTACCAACTTTTATTTTCAAAACATGTCCATGTTTGCGTTTATATATGATGTCGATCTAACTTTTGGTACACCTTCAATTTATACACAGCCAATTATCATCAATGAAAACAATTATTGGATGCTACAGCAAGCTACGAATGATGCAACTGAAGTCAATGATATTGAAGTAAGATTTCAATGCTATCAATCGCGATATAGACCGTGGCGACTGTTGTCTCGATATACATCGAGCTCATATGTCATTTCACCCGTTATAGAAGATAATATTATTTTGTAAACATGATATTATGATGATATTTTAATGTGAAAAAAAATTATGAATTTAATTTATTATTGATTAATTTAATTGTTTATATATTTGTTATTAACTTAATATTATTTATATATTGATTAATATAATGTAATTAAAATTTATTTATTATAATAGATATTGAATTTTAATATTTAAATTAATTAAAATATTATATATTTTATATTACTACCTTTTTTAATAATATTCTGATTAAAATACCCTTAAAGAGAGCATTTCATTCATAAAACTAAGGCCTCGTTTGGGGCAGCTTATCCGATGCGGCGGTGTTTTGAAAATGTCGCCTCATCGTTTGGAAACTGTGTTTGAGCGGTTTATCCGAAAACAAAATTGGTTTTTTACACTAAACGTGGAATGTGGATTGAATCTCGCGGTCCGCATTTCAATATAAATGCAGCTTATCTGGATAAGCACAAGCAACTCCAAATACACCCTAAAGCCTAATTTAGGACAGCTTATTCAAGCATTTGGGGTTTTGAACAGCACATGCGGCATTTGTTTCGTGAATTTGATCTGCATATCCCGCCCGCAATTATGATTCTTCTCTTTGATGCGGCCCTCGGAATCGACCCTGCGGCTCGCATCTTCGATCAGATTATTACTGGCTTACCCCTTTGTTCGTCCTTCTCCAGTTCGAGCTCTGGGTTGCTAATATCTCGCTCCTCCACCATCATCAAAGTGACCGAGATAGTCAGGGACACTTCCTTTCCTTCAAGCTCTTTCATGTCTGTAAATAGGAGGGAGCCGACAAGATATTGAGATTTATCCTACAAGAGAGCTGACCAAACAGGAAAATCAGATCCGCAATAACCTTTGCTTTCAATGCTAACCATCAAAAGAACTTCCTTCAGATTCTTTGCTATAATCATCTCCATCATCTTCTCCAGCAACTCACCATCATCAAAAGCTCTCCAGCACCCGCGCTTACAATTTCTCAAGCTCATTCTCGAATGAAGTGCTTGACGAAAATCACAATAGAGCAATAGAGCTAATGCGAGGAGCAGAACAAAAATGAAGGCATATGGTAGTCCAATCTCTTTATCAGAGACTCCTGAAAAGCTCAAGAAGGCTCTAAGCACATTGTCTGTTTTCAATTTATGGCCCTTACAATATGAATGTCATTGCAAAAAATTTATACGGTAAATAATTTACATGACATAAAAGAGAATTATACATATCTTTAATGACTTTAATAGGAGTCATATCAACAACACCTTTCTTTTCAAAAACTCTCTAAAGAACTTCTCTTCGAATATTATCATAAGTTTTTTTCTAAATCAACAACGGCAGAATTGTCATTTATTCACAAACAGCTGTCAAATAAATTATTTTCAACAGCTACCTGAATTAACCAACCAGCTTATCGGGATCAGTTGTTGATCAGCAGTTTATTAGGATAATATGTCATATGGATAAGCTGGATAAACTGCAACTGCCACATATAGACCCTAAATATTATATGAAACGCCATAAATAAAGGCACTTGAGCACCATTTTAATTTTTTTTATACACGCTTCTCTCCCATAATTCATTAATTATGATGATGATTCTCATAATTTGGGACAACTACAGCTTATCCAACTTATCCAGATGGTATGTTTGGGGCAGCTGCAGTTTATCCAGATAAGGAGTTTATCCTGATAAGCTCCTGATCAGCAGCTGATCTGAATAAGATGTTTACATATTTGGTTTGAGTGTTTGTAAAACAACTGATTCTGCAGATGTTTGTAGATAAATGATCATTCTGCCTTTGAACTGAATAAGTTGTTAAGTTGTTTGATTTATGCGGTTTGTGAACAGCTGATTTGCAATTGTATGTGGAAAAATAATCATTGTGGTCAAGTGCAATGGAGTTGTTTGCAACAGTAATACAATGAGACACATTCAATATACTAAAATTCTAAAAACACTACATATGGTAAGATTCCTTCACATTTAAAGTCCGCTCCTCTTTATTGCTTAAATTGGCGTCGACAACTCTTGAATCTCATGACAAGTATTTGCATGATATGTTTAAGATAACATGAAATCTAGTTTTACATTTTCATAAGTGCTTTACCTTTTACCTCTTCTTTTGAACAAAAAATTATTTTCAAATATAGACTCTTAATTCAAACCTATAAGGAACAATCTCGAGTTTAATCACATCAAGAACCTGATCATTTGCAAGCAAGCATTTCGACCATTTTGGTTACACGCAGTGGAGCTGTTTGCAATAGTAATATAATGGGAACACATTCAATATACTAAAATCTAAAAAACACTACTTAACAGTTCAAAGAAAATAAAAATATACTCATGACTCGAGAGAGACTATCTACAAACATATTTAAAAACAAAAAAAACACAATTATAAATAAAATTATAATAATATTATTTTAAAATGGAGAAGGGGCATCTCTGGAGCAACGGTCTCTGGTTGGGATGTTGTTGAATCCCGAGCAATGCTGTTTGGTTGGGATATTGTCGAGCCCAAATCGTTATGGGCAGTAGAATATGTTGAAATGTATGCCTATGTGAAGAATTAACATTTGTCCGGACTGCTTGCCCATTATGGGGACTTATAAATTATGTGGTTGGCGAGCAACACAAACACATGCTCTCGCTCCCGCTCCCGCTTCTGGACTAACATCTAAGCTTCGTGAACGCCGCACAAACACACGCTCCCACTCCCGCTCCCGATCTAACATTTAAGGGCATGTTTGGGGCAACTTATAACTGCAGGCGGCGTTTTGAAAATGTCGTCGTCTCGTTTGTTTCTCGCGTTTCACGAGCTTATTCAAAAACTGTATTTATAATTTCTTAAACACACAGCCCGCGGAATGACCGCGTTTCGTTGCGGCGTTTTACTCCTGTGCCCTCTCGTTCGCATTCGTGACCTCGTTCGATTCTTGTCGCATCCCCTGCTGCTCCTCCATCTTCTTCGGAAATCTCTCTCACAATGCCTAATCTTCGGCATTTCTTTTTCTTTGGCATTTACTCCTCTTCGGTTCTGTTTTATTTTTTCACAACGAACTGCGCGGTTCTTTCTCTAGTTGGCATCCTCTGCCGCTCCTCCCTTATTCGGATCTGTTTTTTCTTCTTCAGCTTGAAGAGAGAGACAATGTTGGATACTCTTTAGGGCAGCTATCTAATGGTTTGAGCAGTCTCAATAAATGTCTTATACGTGCGTGGTCAACTACAGCTCATTTGTATTTCAGGCAAATTAGTGACATCATATCTTTGATTTTTTTTTCTATTTGCTTGTTTTCTGGTATGAAAGCTTTTTGCAATTAATTTAAATTAGCAATGATCCACCTAATTTACTTCATTCTTTTATGATTTATTGATTACTTCATTCTCTTATTACTTTTACACATAGAAATTGGATTGTGTGTATGCAAACCTAAGATTTTATGCTAGTTACCTTAATATGAATTGTATGATAATGTTTGTGACATTGCTAATGTTATGAGGGTTCAACTAAATAGTTTTTTTTTCAAAACAGGAACAGAATAATTATTTATCCAGAATCAGATGTTTTCCAAACACACAAATGAAACTGACAATCACTTTATTCAAATCAATTAAAGATAACCAGCTTATTATTTATCAGCTTAATGTCACGGACAAATAGTCCCACATTGGCTAGGTGTAGGGCCGAAAAGCAGTATTTAAGTCCTNTGCCAAAATATGTCAATAACATCACGGGTTATCTCAAATAACATCGGAATAACGCTCGAATAACACTGTAATAACACCACAATACTACCGTTGTCGCAAATTTGCGATGTTATTTGAGGTGTTATTGCAGTGTTATTTGAGGTAACCCACGGTGTTATTGGAGTGTTTTCGGCAGAAGTGTTATTTGTAGTGTTATTGTGGTTTATTTGAGTGTTATTTCAGTGTTATTTGAGGTAACTCGATGTACTATTGGTGTATTTTGGTGAGAGTGTTATTCGAGTTAATTTGCAGTGTTAGTAGTGTTATTGTGGTGTTATTTGAGGTAAACCATTGTGTTGTTGGTGTATTTTTAGCGACGATGTTATTTGATAAAATTTGTTGTGTTATTGTCACAGAAAACACAAATACCACTACTGACGCAAATAAGATGTTTTTTGAAGCATCGGGCTAGTTCGGGCCGAGTCGGGTGAAAAAATTGAGTGGTATGTATGTAAATGTCCAAAATGGAAATATATTACTTATGTGATATAAGAATTGGTGGTATGTATGTAAATATATTTATATTTATTTATTTCTTTTCAACCTGAGTCCAACATTAGCTTAAAATTTTGTTCATTTTTTGCTCGTTTATGATTCGAGGTTAAAAATTTGTTTTTGTTCTTATTTGGCTCGTTTATGATTCAAATCAAGCACGAGTTGTTCTTGAAGAACAAGCCAAGTTGACAGCCCTAGGCGAATGAGGTGGCTTTTGGTGGCGGCGTTGGCAATCGAAGTTGGTGGGCGGCGTTGGTCAGCAGCTACAGACGCAAAAGCCTGATGATGGTCCATGGAGGTTTGCGTTTGTTGGTGCATGAGGCCTTCGATGGACGGGAGTGGTTAAAAGCGGTGGCAACGATCGGAGGCGGAGGAGGCTGAATGCGGCAATAACTGGAGTTGGTTGGATCTGCAGTCCAGGATGCTGGACTGATGCACCCTCTTCTGTAGGCTCTAGTCTTCCTCTTGCTCAGGGTCTGACTTCTTTCTCATGAGAGAAGTAGGGTTTTATTTATAGAGTTAATCTTGCAAATATGAAAGAAATTTGGACCACTTTTGATCAGACGGCTCAGATGTATCATGTTGATCTTATGACGTTCGATGGGCATTTTAGTGTATTAATAATGTCGAAATTGAACAATCTTGTGCTCATTGGATTCGTCTTGCTAATACACTCAATTTGACTATAAACATGTCACATTTGAAATTCGTTTGGCATTCCAATTAGGCCTGAAAAGCTTCCAAAAGTGGTTTAAGCAGTTTCAAAATATCAAACCGGATATTGAATCGGTAGATGATGAGGTTCAAGGTTTAACAATTGAACCGAGGGTTCACCAGATGATGTCATAAATATAAAAAATATATATTAATAACTTAAATGACACAAAAAATGGATGAAATTCAGTATGAAAGGTCAATAAGAGGGAAACATAACCAAAAAAATATAGAAGCATAAAAAAGAAAATGCAATAGACTTCTAGTCATATATATTTCATAAAAGGTAACAAAAAAAATGAAGCCGAGAATAATTAGAGAAAGGCACATTCTTCATCGTATCAAAAGATTCAAACCAATCGTCATGATTTCAAATAAATATGTAAGGTATAAGAAAAAATTACACTTTAACCAATTGATCAGTTTGACCACCAGTTGACCAGCTCGACTGCCAATTCCAGCCAGTTTTTTTTTTCGATTTGATGCAGAGCTAGTATTCAGCCCAACCAAAATCGGATCACCGGCTGGTTCAAGGTCAAATCGGTTGACTGGGCTTGTTCGGTTTTATTTTTAAATTGTTGGGCTTAATAGCTTTATTTTAGCTCAATTTGACTTGTATTAGATCGATTTTGGTACCGTTAGGTCCGTCTCATTGAGCCGGTCCGTTTGACTTTAAGTTTGCTAATATATATATATATATATCATTCAAATTTTTAACATTACCTCTGAAATGCCAGCATTACTATCTTTTAAAAAATGTGAGGCATATTTTTATGCATAAATTTATAATACAAAATTATTATAAATGTAAATATTAAAGATTAAGTATTAGATGTATAAATATGCAAAATTTTGTTATATGTACGTAAAATTTTCCTATATTTTTTAAATAATGCGTCTAATTTGAAATGTCAGTGGATTGAAGCATTTGATTTTACATTATTGGAATGATATGAAAATCAAATTTTGAGATTTCAATTTCAAATGTTTCATTTCAGAAATAGATTTATGAAGAATAAGTTTAGGACAAACTATAGGAAAGAATATGTAAATAAATTGCATTTAGGGTAGAAGAAGTAAAAATAAATAAATAAATAAATAATATGGAGCGCAAATGCGGCGTTTTATGTAAAAGTTGGTATTTTTATTAAAATATTTTTAAAAAATGATTTCTTAAGATATAATATATAATACTCTAATAAATTTAAATATTAATATTTATTACCTATTATTATAAATAAATTATTAATTTATATTAGATTAATTAACATTTAAATAATATTAAATTAATAAAAACATGTATATGAGAAAAATAAATTAATCAACAATAAATCAAATACGTTAATTTTTTTGCACATTAAAATATCCTCATATCGTGTTTACATAATAAGATTATCTTTTACGACAAGGTGGAATGACGTCTTAACCTACTATATATTGAGGCGGCATTTGCAATGGTAATGTCGCAACTGATGGAAATTCTACTTCAACGTTCTCGTCTTTAGTTGTGTCATTCATAGCTTTTTGGATCATCTAGTAATTTTCGTGGTTCATGAGATTGGTGGTATATAAATTGGAGAGTTACCAAATTTTTTATTTTCAAAACATGTCCACGTTTGCGTTTATATATGATGTAGATCTAACTTTTGGTACACCTTCAATTTATACACCGTCAATCCTCATCAATGAAAATAATTATTGGACGCTACAGCAAGCTGCGAATGACGCAATTGAAGTCAATGATATTGAAGTAAGATTTCAATGCTATCAGCCACGATATAAACCGTTGTGACCGTTGTCTCGATATACATCGAGCTCATATGTCATTTCACGCGTTATAGAAGATAATATTATTTTGTAAGCATGATATTATGATGATATTTTAATGTGAAAAAAAAAATTATGAATTTAATTTATTATTAATTTATTTATTTTTTTATATATTTGTTATTAACTTAATATTATTTATATATTGATTAATATAATGTAATTAAATTTTATTTATTATAATAGATATTGAATATTAATATTTAAATTAATTAAAATATTATATATTATATATTACGACATTTTTTAATAATATTCTGATCGAAATACCCTTAAAGAGAGCATTTTATTCATAAAACTAAGGCCTCGTTTGGGGCAGCTTATCCGATGCGACAGCATTTTGAAAATGTCGTCTCATCATTTGAAAACTGTGTTTGAGCGGTTTATCCGAAAACGAAATTGGTTTTTTACACTAAACTAGAATGTGGATTGAATCTCGCGGTCTGCATTTCAATATATGCAGCTTATTTGGATAAGCACAAGCAACTCCAAATACACCCTAAAGCCCAATTTAGGACAACTTATTCATGTGTTTGGGGTTTTGAAACAGCACATGCGGCATTTGTTTCGTGAATCTGATCTGCATATTCCGCCCGTAGTTATGATTTTTCTCTTTGATGTGACTCGCGTCTTCGATCATATTATTACTGGCTTACCCCTTTGTTCGTCCTTTTCCCGCTCGAGCTCTGGGTTGCTAATATCTCGCTCCTCCACCATCATCGAAGCGACCGAGATAGTCAAGGACGCTTCCTTTCCTTCAAGCTCTTTCATGTGTGTAAACAGGAGGGGGCCGACAAGATACTGAGATTTATCCTTCAAGAGAGCTAACCAAACAGGAAGATCAGATCCACAATAACCTTTGCTTTCGTGCTAACCATCAAAAGAACTTCCACCATATTCTTTGTTATAATCATCTCCTTCATCTTCTCCAGCAACTGGTCATCATCAAAAGCTCTCCAGCACCCGCGCTTACAATTTCTCAAGTTCATTCTCGAATAAAGTGTTTGACGAAAATCACAATAGAGCAATAGAGCTAACGCGAGGAGCAGAACAAAAATGAAGGCATATGGCAGTCCAATCTCTTTATCAGAGACTCCTAGAAAGCTCAAGAAGGCTCTAAGCACATTATTTGTTTTCAATTTATGGCCCTTACAATATTTATGTCATTGCAAAAAATTTATACGAAAAATAATTTACATGACTTTAAAGAGAATTATACATATCTTTAATGACTTTAATAGAAGTCATATCAACACCTTTCTTTTCAAAAACTCACCAAAGAACTTCGCTTCGAACATTATCATAAGTTTTTTTCTAAATCAACAAAGGTAAAATGGTCATTTATTCACAAACAGCTGCAAATCAATTATTTTCAAACAGGTACCTGAATTAACTAGTCAGCTTATCAGGATCAGTTGTTGATCAGAAGTTTATCAGAATAATAGGTCATCTGGATAAGTTGGATAAATTGTAACTGCCCCAAATAGTCCCTAAATATTATATGAAACACCATAAATAAAGGTACTTGAGCACCATTTTAATTTTATTCTACACTCTTCTCTCTATCCAACTTATCCAGATGGTCTGTTTTGGGCAGCTGCAGCTTATCCTGATAAGCTCCTGATCAACAGCTGATCTGGATAAGATGTCTGTCTTTTTGGTTTGAGCGTTTGGAAAACAATTGATTTTGCAGTTGTTTGTAGATAAATGATCATTCTGCCCCTGAATTGAATAATTTGTTAAGCTGTTTGGTTTCTGTGTTTTGAGAACAACTGATTTGCAGTTGTATGTTAAAAAATAATCATTGTGGTCAAGCGCAATGGAGTTGCTTGCAACAGTAATATAATGAGACACATTCAATATACTAAAATCCTAAAAACACTATATATGATAAAATTCCTTCACATTTAAATTATGCTTCTCTTTATTGCTTAAATTGGGGCTGACAACTCTTGAACCTCATGACAAGTATTTGCATGATATGTTTAAGATAATATGAAATCTGATTTTACATTTACATAAGTGTTTTGCCTTTTACCTTTTCTTTTTAACAAAAAATTATTTTCCAATATAAACTCTTAATTCAAACCTATAAGGAATAATCACGAGGTTAAACATATCATGAACCTTATCATTTGCAGGCAAGCATTTCGACTATTTTGGTCACACACAGTAAAGTTGTTTGCAATAGTAATATAATTGGAACACATTCAATGTACTAAAATTTAAAAAGCACTACGTAACAGTTCAAAGAAAATAAAAGGGAGATTTTCCACCAACATATTTAAAAAAAAAAAAAAAAAAAAA
>JXCR01042705.1:59704-81792 GCA_002079205.1 Phalaenopsis hybrid cultivar
AAAAAAAAAAAAAAAAAAAAACATAATAGAATTATAACTAAAAATGGAGGAGGGGAATGTCTCGAGCAACGGTCTCTGGTTAAGAAGTGAATCTCAAGCAGATGTCTGATTGGGATATCGATTGTTATGGGCAATGAACATGTTGAAGTTTGTCTATATGAAGAACTAGCACTTCGGGACTGATTGCCCATTGTGAACACCTTTAAAGTTGTCGGGCCGTAGCCGGCGAGCAACACAAACAAATGCTGTCGCTCCGGCTCCGCTCCCGCTCCCGCTCCCGCTCCCGCTCCCGGTCTAACAGCTAAGCTTTGTGAACCGGCGTGGATAGCTCCTGCTCCCGAGGATATAACCCATGCTCGATCGGACTATTACATCGTTCCCCCCTCTTCACCTGCGCTCCTCCATGTCTTCCGCTTCGTCTTCTTCATCTTCTTGGTCCTGCCCACGCTGCACATTCCTCAACCCTGCCTCCCAGAAACTCTCCTGCCAGATCTGCCTTTCTCCTTCCGCCATCGCCGGCGATGTTGGGGGTGGCTCTTTCTCTATCAATGGGAATAGGGCTTCCTCCATTGGGGCTGCTGCCTCACCAGGACAATGGCTTTGCACTGCCTGCACCTCTCTGAACCCTAACGGAAACGCCTGCTGCGAGCTCTGCGGCACTCGTGCCGCGCCATTCTCCCGTTTCCTCAGCGACGAACTCGACCCGGCCGAGCTCTCCGCTACCGATCCCTCCATAGGATCGGTCTTTCTCCCTCTCCAGCGCTGCGGAAGCAAGCGACCCGCGCCCTTAGAAACCGCTGACGACTCCCGATCATTGGAGAAGTTGGCGAGGTGTGAGAAGGAGGAGCATTTGGGGTTATCAAGTAAAGTTTTCTTTATTAGCCATTAATTATTTAAGATTCTCAAAGATGCGCTCGCCTTTACTTTTCTCTTCTCTTTTTTTTTTTTTTGCATATTTATGCCAGCGATGCTTGAAAAAACATTGTGGCGAATGGCGATCCTCTTCTGGAAAATTTTCTGAATCAGTCATGGCTATCAGGAACTTTCTTATTTCTAATTACTGATATATGATGGGCGCATGCAAAATTCCCGGTGCTTTGAATGATGACTGTCCATGTTAAAAAAAAAAGGAAAACATATTTTTTATTTCTTTTTAAGAGTGAGCGATGCCACCATGTTTTTTTTTTTTTTTAATGATGTCTGATGCCTTCTTATGGAAAGATATTGACTTTGTATCACCATAAACTTGTTNAGGAAAACATATTTTTTATTTCTTTTTAAGAGTGAGCGATGCCACCATGTTTTTTTTTTTTTANGATGTATAAATATGCAAAAATTGTGATATGTACGTAAAATTTTCCTATATTTTATAAATAATGCGTCTAATTGAAAATGGCAGTGGATTGAAGCATTGTATTTTACATTATTGGAATGATATGAAAATCAAATTTTGAGATTTCAATTTTGAAATGTTTCATTTCAGAAATAGATTTATGAAGAATAATTTTAGGACAAATTATAGGAAAGAATATGTAAATAAATTGCATTTAGGGGAGAAGAAGTAAATAAATAAATAAATAATATGGAGCGCAAACGCGCGTTTTATGTAAAAGTTGGTATTTTTATTAAAATAATTTTAAAAATAATTTTTTAAAATATAATATATAATATTCTAATAAATTTAAATATTAATATATATTACCTATTATTATAAATAAATTATTAATTTATATTAGATTAATTNGGCCACAGGGGTTAGAGTTGGGAGCTTCACGAATTGAGATTTAAAAATTCGGAGAATGTCACCATCTTTAGGGTGTATTATTATATCGTTTAAGGAGGTGTTGTTGCAATGTAAGTGGAGTGTGTCATTACTTTGCAATATATGTTGTGGTTTTGATGTGCATGTGATTTCAAAAGAGATTTTGTCATAAGAAGCATGTGGCACCCAAGGATATTCGACGATGGCCTAAGGCGGCGGTGAGTTGGCCAGAGGGTGGCAGCTGCTGAAGTTGGTGGATGACAACAACGATGGCCGGAGTCAACCGGAGGCATTAGTGGTCTGAGTTGGCTGAAAGCGGCTATGACGGTTATTTTAGGTGGCGGCGGTGACAACGAAAATTGAAGTTGGTCAGCAGCGGTGGCGGCCACAGTTGGCAGGAGGGCAATGACCAGAGACGAAGGCGAAGACAACTACAACGAAAACAACAGCTGCCAGAGCTCGACTACATCGACTGAATTTGGCTGGTTGTGTTGGCCAGCAGTTGTTGGAGCAAGAGTCCGACAATGGTCGACAGTGGCCGGCGGCTGCAGATGTAGGAGGCTGACGATGGGCTACAGTGGTCGGAAGCGATGGTAGCAGTCGATGGTGGTGGAGGCTGAAGGCGCCAGTTGCCAGAGTTGGTCGGATCTGTGGTGTAGGATGTTGGGTTGCACCTCCGTCTTCTACAAACTCTGGTCTTCCTCTTGCCCAAGGTTCAACCATCCTTCTCATGAGATGGTAGGGCTTTATTTTTAAAGTTCAAGTTGCAAATAAGGAAAGAACTTAGACCATTATTGATTGGACGACGCTCGATGGACATTTTAGTGTCTTAATGATGTAGGAATTGAGCAATCTTGGGTTCGTTGAATTTGTCTTGTTTAGACGCTCAATTTGACTATAAGTATGGCATATTCAGAATACGTTTGACCTTCTCATGATGCTTGGGAAGCTTCTAAAAGTGGTTTCACAGCTTGATCTAGGCTTGATTTGGCAAGGATTAGACCCATTTTGGCACCTTTGAGCTCGTCTCGTCAAGCAAATCTATTTAACTGTAAGTTTTCTAAAATTGAAGTTCTTGGTCACTTTTAGATGAAGTTTGAACGCTTCTTGCTTATAATTGTTTTCAAAATTTGTGTCATGCCTAAAACTTTGTGGGATGATGAAAATTTGTTGATGACATAGTAGTTGCCCTCTATTTTCAGGCGATACCAACTTTCGACAATATTCAAGGCTGGAGCACTTTATATCTTCATGATACTATTGATGTAATACCAAAGATTTTAGTGTTATGTGTGTAAATATATAATTTTTGGTGCTAGAAATGTAAATATATAAGAACTATATGGCATGTATGTATATATTTCAAGAACCGGTTTATAAAGAAACTGAAGTATATTAAACTTGTAATAATTGGATTTTTTCCTCGGATCTTATTTTAAAAATAAAAATTATTTTTCTCTTAAAATTTTAGATTATCTCAAAAAAAAATTTTCCTTTTTTCTCTTCTCTCTCCAATATATAAATAGGTCAAGAAGAATAGAAAAACGGTGGAGTTCCTGACTCTCTCTAGCAGACGATTCGAGATTTTCTAAAAGGAGAAAATTTTTCCTTATGTTGCCCAACATAACATTTGGGATCTTTTTTCGCAATCTCCTTTCGTGTTGCCATGAAGAAGCAAAAAATTGTGTCGAAAGTTGTCGTCAACCCTACCCAGCAAAACATCCGGGATTTTCTTTCGCATTGTTATGAAGAAGCATGAAATTATTCCGAAAATTATCCCCAACTTTACTTGCAGGAAATTCAAGATATGTTTGTGATCTTAATCTGCACTGTTGTGAGAAGAAAGTTGTCCCCAATCCTACCCAACAGGACATCCGAGATCTTCTTTTGTGTTGTAGAGAAGAAAGTTGTGTCGCTGAACCTACCCAGCAAAACATCTGAGATCTTTCGTTTTTTGGTTGCCTTTTCCGAAGAATTTGTCTCCCTAAAAATCAACGTATGTACCAACATTTTAAAGAGAAAATGATGTGACTTGTTACATTTGTACCAATTTGTGTTGATCTTTATAGCTTTTTAATTGTCTAATTTGGTATTTGTACACAATGATAATATGTTTGTCTGTATGTCTTTAGCTTATTTGATGCAATAAAAATTCGGACGTTGCTTTTGCATTTCCTTCTAAGCCTTCGTTGCTATTTTTTTGGGGAGTTGTTGTCCCTTCTTGGGGTGTTGTTGAGAATATTTGACTTTTCATAGGTTAATTAGTCAAAGAGTGTCTCCTCGATGACCATAACTTGGAGTGGAAGAAGTTTATTGTAATCTACGTTGGTTGTAAGGCCTGTCTAAGGTTGTATAGCCAAAGATGCTCGACAACCTTAACCTATGTTGGAACATAGTCAAAAGAAGAATCCATTAAGGATATGGAACATGTCTGATTGTATAATTAGAGCTACTCAAATGCGTTAACTTGTGTTGGAGTGAAATTGAAAGAAGAATTCATTAAGAATGTGAAACCCGTCAGAGGTCGTGAAATCGAAGATAAGACCCGTATTTTGTTGCATAACTGGTGCATTTGTTTTGCGACATTAATCTGTGATGGACAAAGTTATCTGAAATTCACCAGTGATGGTTGACCTATCATATGTTTTCAGTTAAAGCTTCTGCTTAATGACTGCAACCTATTAAGGAAGATTTTGGATGAAATCCATAAGGATTTTTGACCTATTTAAGGTTTTCAGTTGAATCTTCTGCTTGACGACTGTAGTATCTAATGGAAGAGGTCAAATCAAGTCAGTTTGGGATTGATTAAGCCCAGAATGAGGTGTTAGAGATGTTATGTGTTTCTCAAGCTTGAAACGTAGGTTGCAATGAACCGTACTTTTTTTTCTTAGAAGTATGGTTGCAGTCATACTCAAAAATGATGTTTAACAACTTACTAGTTGTTGCTTTTGGATTTGTTGTCTCTCGAAGGGTGCATTGCCCATAATAGCCCTTAAAGTAACTCAACGAACTTTAAATGGATCAGTTTTTTTTTTACCGAGTGGAGGAAGAACATGGTGGGGTGGGGGGCGCTGAGGGAGCGCTTTTGGCGTTGAAAGTTGTCTCCTAGTCTACAAGCAGCTCTCGAATACTTGATGTCTAAATAAAATGTGGAATGACTACCCCACTACAGTCATACATGGGATGTTAATATGAATGATTATTAGACACTACAGTAAATGATACACCTCAACCTGAAAATTCTTATTATAGACTTGATGTCTGAATGGAATGTGGGAAGAGTGTCGCACTACAATCTTGCCTATGACATTAACATGAACAACCTTTCGATACTGTTGTGAAGGTTTGTCCCCACATCGAAGGATATTTCAGAGGTGTAAAGGATATTCCTTCTCTATTTGTATGATGTATATATTTTGGAAATAAAATAGAGGCTCGATGTCCCAAACTTGAAGACTGTGTCAAACGGGACTTTATTTCCCACAGACGGCGCCAAACTAATGTGTGTTGAAAGGTATACATGGTTGAGTTATAAATTATCATCTTAGCGTTGAATGAAAACCCAACGCGCTCTTAGGTAGTTAAAGAAAAATAAATTGAAGGAGACACCTTGATTTTACGTGTAAAGCCCCAAAAAGGGAAAATCATGGGGTCTAGCCCAATTGAAATTATCTACTATAAATGGTGACTACACAACACTCTTCTCTTGAATTAGGTAGATGGAGTTACAAAGATGATTATTATAAAATGTACAATAGTGGTTCATCAATAATAACCATTGTCTGATTGGAACAAACGTAATTATAGATGATAGTAGGTTATAAGGGTTGTTGTTGATTGTATTGTTATAGACAGTGATCGTAGAGCCAACTTATCTTACATTTTATAGTTGAAAGTCATGATAGTAATTAGTTATAAGCGTCTGGTGGCCACAATAGTTGTAGTAGGAGGCTTTAAGAGTTGTGATTCACGTAAGTTGTAGTTAATCACATGGGTCGTAGTGGTGAGCTGCAATGTCGTATATAACCCGCGGGTGATGGAGTAGGGAGCTACACGAGTTATGTGTCACATAGGTCGTAGTTGGTCATGTGGGCAGTAGTGGTGAGTTGTGATGACGTCCGTTGACTGTGGTGGCTGGAGTTGGGAGTTCACGAGGTGTGACCACGTAGGTCATAGTTGGTCACGTAGGTTGTTGTGGTGAGCTGTTATGTTCATAGGTCGCAGATGATAGAGTCGAGAGTTGCATGAGTTGTAAACCAAATAGGTCGTAGTTGGCCACGTAGGCCGTAGCGAAGAGCTCTATAAACATCTGCGGGGCCCGGAGTGGAGAGCTGCACTAGTTGTGAACCACGTATGTCGTAGTTGGTCACGTAAACCGCTGTGATGAGTTGTGATGACATCTATAGGCCACGAGAGGGGGTGAGCTGAGGNTTGATTCACGTAAGTTGTAGTTTATCACATGGTTTGTAGTGGTGAGCTGCAATGTCGTATATAACCCGCGGGTGATGGAATAGGGAGCTACACGAGTTATGTGTCACATAGGTCGTAGTTGGTCATGTGGGCAGTAGTGGTGAGTTGTGATGACGTCCGTTGACTGTGGTGGCTGGAGTTGGGAGTTCACGAGGTGTGACCACGTAGGTCATAGTTGGTCACGTAGGTTGTTGTGGTGAGCTGTTATGTTCATAGGTCGCAGATGATAGAGTCGAGAGTTGCATGAGTTGTAAACCAAATAGGTCGTAGTTGGCCACGTAGGCCGTAACGAAGAGCTCTAATAACATCTGCGGGGCCCGGAGTGGAGAGTTGCACTAGTTGTGAACCACGTATGTGGTAGTTGGTCACGTAAACCGCTGTGATGAGTTGTGATGACATCTATAGGCCACGAGAGGGGGTGAGCTGAGGNAAACGTAGGTTGCAATGAACCGTACTTTTTTTTCTTAGAAGTATGGTTGCAGTCATACTCAAAAATGATGTTTAACAACTTACTAGTTGTTGCTTTTGGATTTGTTGTCTCTCGAAGGGTGCATTGCCCATAATAGCCCTTAAAGTAACTCAACGAACTTTAAATGGATCAGTTTTTTTTTTACCGAGTGGAGGAAGAACATGGTGGGGTGGNGAACGTAGGTTGCAATGAACTGTACTTTTTTTTCTTAGAAGTATGGTTGCAGTCATACTCAAGAATGATGTTTAACAACTTACTAGTTGTTGCTTTTGGATTTGTTGTCTCTCGAATGGTGCATTGCCCATAATAGCCCCTAAAGTAACTCAACGAACTTTAAATGGATCAGTTTTTTTTTTACCGAGTGGAGGAAGAACATGGTGGGGTGGGGGGCGCTGAGGGAGCGCTTTTGGCGTTGAAAGTTGTCTCCTAGTCTACAAGCAGCTCTCGAATACTTGATGTCTAAATAAAATGTGGAATGACTACCCCACTACAGTCATACATGGGATGTTAATATGAATGATCATTAGACACTACAGTAAATGATACCCCTCAACCTGAAAACTCTTATTATAGACTTGATGTCTGAATGGAATGTGGGAAGAGTGTCGCACTACAATCTTGCCTATGACATTAANTATTAGACACTACAGTAAATGATACACCTCAACCTGAAAATTCTTATTATAGACTTGATGTCTGAATGGAATGTGGGAAGAGTGTCGCACTACAATCTTGCCTATGACATTAACATGAACAACCTTTCGATACTGTAGTGAAGGTTTGTCCCCGCATCGAAGGATATTTCAGAGGTGTAAAGGATATTCCTTCACTATTTGTATGATGTATATATTTTGGAAATAAAATAGAGGCTCGATGTCCCAAACTTGAAGACTGTGTCAAANTGTGAAGGTTTGTCCCCACATCGAAGGATATTTCAGAGGTGTAAAGGATATTCCTTCTCTATTTGTATGATGTATATATTTTGGAAATAAAATAGAGGCTCGATGTCCCAAACTTGAAGACTGTGTCAAACGGGACTTTATTTCCCACAGACGGCGCCAAACTAATGTGTGTTGAAAGGTATACATGGTTGAGTTATAAATTATCATCTTAGCGTTGAATGAAAACCCAACGCGCTCTTAGGTAGTTAAAGAAAAATAAATTGAAGGAGACACCTTGATTTTACGTGTAAAGCCCCAAAAAGGGAAAATCATGGGGTCTAGCCCAATTGAAATTATCTACTATAAATGNGAAGGTCTGCATGGTTGAGTAATAAATTATCATCTTAGTGTTGAATGAAAACCCAACGCGCTCTTAGGTAGTTAAAGAAAAATAAATTGAAGGAGACACCTCGATTTTACGTGTAAAGCCCCAAAAAGGGAAAATCATGGGGTCTAGCCCAATTGAAATTATCTACTATAAATGNCAAGGTTCAACCATCCTTCTCATGAGATGGTAGGGCTTTATTTTTAAAGTTCAAGTTGCAAATAAGGAAAGAACTTAGACCATTATTGATTGGACGACGCTCGATGGACATTTTAGTGTCTTAATGATGTAGGAATTGAGCAATCTTGGGTTCGTTGAATTTGTCTTGTTTAGACGCTCAATTTGACTATAAGTATGGCATATTCAGAATACGTTTGACCTTCTCATGATGCTTGGGAAGCTTCTAAAAGTGGTTTCACAGCTTGATCTAGGCTTGATTTGGC
Organism: Phalaenopsis hybrid cultivar; assembly: GCA_002079205.1. Classification (NCBI taxonomy): domain Eukaryota; kingdom Viridiplantae; phylum Streptophyta; class Magnoliopsida; order Asparagales; family Orchidaceae; genus Phalaenopsis; species Phalaenopsis hybrid cultivar. The sequence goes on from JXCR01042705.1 coordinate 68,115, forward strand.
AAGGATTAGACCCATTTTGGCACCTTTGAGCTCGTCTCGTCAAGCAAATCTATTTAACTGTAAGTTTTCTAAAATTGAAGTTCTTGGTCACTTTTAGATGAAGTTTGAACGCTTCTTGCTTATAATTGTTTTCAAAATTTGTGTCATGCCTAAAACTTTGTGGGATGATGAAAATTTGTTGATGACATAGTAGTTGCCCTCTATTTTCAGGCGATACCAACTTTCGACAATATTCAAGGCTGGAGCACTTTATATCTTCATGATACTATTGATGTAATACCAAAGATTTTAGTGTTATGTGTGTAAATATATAATTTTTGGTGCTAGAAATGTAAATATATAAGAACTATATGGCATGTATGTATATATTTCAAGAACCGGTTTATAAAGAAACTGAAGTATATTAAACTTGTAATAATTGGATTTTTTCCTCGGATCTTATTTTAAAAATAAAAATTATTTTTCTCTTAAAATTTTAGATTATCTCAAAAAAAAATTTTCCTTTTTTCTCTTCTCTCTCCAATATATAAATAGGTCAAGAAGAATAGAAAAACGGTGGAGTTCCTGACTCTCTCTAGCAGACGATTCGAGATTTTCTAAAAGGAGAAAATTTTTCCTTATGTTGCCCAACATAACATTTGGGATCTTTTTTCGCAATCTCCTTTCGTGTTGCCATGAAGAAGCAAAAAATTGTGTCGAAAGTTGTCGTCAACCCTACCCAGCAAAACATCCGGGATTTTCTTTCGCATTGTTATGAAGAAGCATGAAATTATTCCGAAAATTATCCCCAACTTTACTTGCAGGAAATTCAAGATATGTTTGTGATCTTAATCTGCACTGTTGTGAGAAGAAAGTTGTCCCCAATCCTACCCAACAGGACATCCGAGATCTTCTTTTGTGTTGTAGAGAAGAAAGTTGTGTCGCTGAACCTACCCAGCAAAACATCTGAGATCTTTCGTTTTTTGGTTGCCTTTTCCGAAGAATTTGTCTCCCTAAAAATCAACGTATGTACCAACATTTTAAAGAGAAAATGATGTGACTTGTTACATTTGTACCAATTTGTGTTGATCTTTATAGCTTTTTAATTGTCTAATTTGGTATTTGTACACAATGATAATATGTTTGTCTGTATGTCTTTAGCTTATTTGATGCAATAAAAATTCGGACGTTGCTTTTGCATTTCCTTCTAAGCCTTCGTTGCTATTTTTTTGGGGAGTTGTTGTCCCTTCTTGGGGTGTTGTTGAGAATATTTGACTTTTCATAGGTTAATTAGTCAAAGAGTGTCTCCTCGATGACCATAACTTGGAGTGGAAGAAGTTTATTGTAATCTACGTTGGTTGTAAGGCCTGTCTAAGGTTGTATAGCCAAAGATGCTCGACAACCTTAACCTATGTTGGAACATAGTCAAAAGAAGAATCCATTAAGGATATGGAACATGTCTGATTGTATAATTAGAGCTACTCAAATGCGTTAACTTGTGTTGGAGTGAAATTGAAAGAAGAATTCATTAAGAATGTGAAACCCGTCAGAGGTCGTGAAATCGAAGATAAGACCCGTATTTTGTTGCATAACTGGTGCATTTGTTTTGCGACATTAATCTGTGATGGACAAAGTTATCTGAAATTCACCAGTGATGGTTGACCTATCATATGTTTTCAGTTAAAGCTTCTGCTTAATGACTGCAACCTATTAAGGAAGATTTTGGATGAAATCCATAAGGATTTTTGACCTATTTAAGGTTTTCAGTTGAATCTTCTGCTTGACGACTGTAGTATCTAATGGAAGAGGTCAAATCAAGTCAGTTTGGGATTGATTAAGCCCAGAATGAGGTGTTAGAGATGTTATGTGTTTCTCAAGCTTGAAACGTAGGTTGCAATGAACCGTACTTTTTTTTCTTAGAAGTATGGTTGCAGTCATACTCAAAAATGATGTTTAACAACTTACTAGTTGTTGCTTTTGGATTTGTTGTCTCTCGAAGGGTGCATTGCCCATAATAGCCCTTAAAGTAACTCAACGAACTTTAAATGGATCAGTTTTTTTTTTACCGAGTGGAGGAAGAACATGGTGGGGTGGGGGGCGCTGAGGGAGCGCTTTTGGCGTTGAAAGTTGTCTCCTAGTCTACAAGCAGCTCTCGAATACTTGATGTCTAAATAAAATGTGGAATGACTACCCCACTACAGTCATACATGGGATGTTAATATGAATGATCATTAGACACTACAGTAAATGATACCCCTCAACCTGAAAACTCTTATTATAGACTTGATGTCTGAATGGAATGTGGGAAGAGTGTCGCACTACAATCTTGCCTATGACATTAACATGAACAACCTTTCGATACTGTAGTGAAGGTTTGTCCCCGCATCGAAGGATATTTCAGAGGTGTAAAGGATATTCCTTCTCTATTTGTATGATGTATATATTTTGGAAATAAAATAGAGGCTCGATGTCCCAAACTTGAAGACTGTGTCAAACGGGACTTTATTTCCCACAGACGGCGCCAAACTAATGTGTGTTGGAAGGTCTGCATGGTTGAGTAATAAATTATCATCTTAGTGTTGAATGAAAACCCAACGCGCTCTTAGGTAGTTAAAGAAAAATAAATTGAAGGAGACACCTCGATTTTACGTGTAAAGCCCCAAAAAGGGAAAATCATGGGGTCTAGCCCAATTGAAATTATCTACTATAAATGGTGACTACACAACACTCTTCTCTTGAATTAGGTAGATGGAGTTACAAAGATGACTATTATAAAATGTACAATAGTGGTTCATCAATAATAACCATTGTCTGATTGGAACAAACGTAATTATAGATGATAGTAGGTTATAAGGGTTGTTGTTGATTGTATTGTTATAGACAGTGATCGTAGAGCCAACTTATCTTACATTTTATAGTTGAAAGTCATGATAGTAATTAGTTATAAGCGTCTGGTGGCCACAATAGTTGTAGTAGGAGGCTTTAAGAGTTTTGATTCACGTAAGTTGTAGTTTATCACATGGTTTGTAGTGGTGAGCTGCAATGTCGTATATAACCCGCGGGTGATGGAATAGGGAGCTACACGAGTTATGTGTCACATAGGTCGTAGTTGGTCATGTGGGCAGTAGTGGTGAGTTGTGATGACGTCCGTTGACTGTGGTGGCTGGAGTTGGGAGTTCACGAGGTGTGACCACGTAGGTCATAGTTGGTCACGTAGGTTGTTGTGGTGAGCTGTTATGTTCATAGGTCGCAGATGATAGAGTCGAGAGTTGCATGAGTTGTAAACCAAATAGGTCGTAGTTGGCCACGTAGGCCGTAACGAAGAGCTCTAATAACATCTGCGGGGCCCGGAGTGGAGAGTTGCACTAGTTGTGAACCACGTATGTGGTAGTTGGTCACGTAAACCGCTGTGATGAGTTGTGATGACATCTATAGGCCACGAGAGGGGGTGAGCTGAGGAGCTGGAATTCGAAGCAGCATGAGCTATGTGCCAAGTATGTTGTAGTTGGTCATGTGGGCCACGGATGTTGGAATCGAGAGTTGCGAGAGTTAAGCATCATGTAGGTCGTAGTGGTTAGTTTTCATGAAATTTGTATCCTGTAGGGGCAGGAATCGGGAGTTAAATGAGATGTGAACCATGTAGACTGTCAATAATCACATAAGTTGTAGTGGTGAGTTATGATGATCTCTCGGCTACGGGGGCCAGAGTTGAGAACTGCACCAGTTGTGTGTCATATATGCCTTAGTTGGCCATGTAGGCCACAGTGTTGAGCTGTAATAACATCCGTAGGTTACAGGAGTAGGAGTCGGGAGTTGCATAAGATGTGGACCATGTAGGTCGTAGCCGGTCGTGTTGACTNGAACCATGTAGACTGTCAATAATCACATAAGTTGTAGTGGTGAGTTATGATGACATCTCTCGGCTACGGGGGCCAGAGTCGAGAACTGCACCAGTTGTGTGTCATATATGCCTTAGTTGGCCATGTAGGCCACAGTGGTGAGCTGTAATAACATCCATAGGTTACAGGAGTAGGAGTCGGGAGTTGCATAAGATGTGGACCATGTAGGTCGTAGCCGGTCGTGTTGACTGTAGTGGTGAGCTGTGATGATGACTGTAAGTCGCAGGAGCCGAAGTCGGGAGATGCATGAGCAATGGACCATGTATGTCGTAGTGGTGAATTTTGATGATGTTCGTAGGCCGCAGTGGTTGGAGTTGGGAGCTTCATGGTTGTTGCTTTAAGAGTGTGGAGAAAGTCACTGTCATTTGGGTGTATTGTTATACTGTCTTTTGGAGTTGTCTTTGCACCGTAAGTAGCTTGTGTCATTACTTTGCAACGTACATTGTAGTTCTGCATTGCATGGTGTGACTTCACAAGGGATTTTATCGCAAGGAGATGGTCGACGGCGGTTGTTAGAGGCACCAATGGTCCGAGTTGGTCGGAGGCGGCGGCGGGCCGAGTTGGTCGGTGGCGGCGGAGTGCAGGGTTGGTCGAAGGATAGTGGATGTGAACGACTGTGGCTAGAGTTTGTCGGAGTTGGTCGAAGGATAGTTTGTCGGAGTTGGTCGGAGGGCGTGATCAGAGTTAGTTGGAGGCGAAGGTAGGGTTGTAAACGAGTTGAGGCTGAGCTCGTGTTTGGCTCGTTTGAATTTTNGCTGTGGCTAGAGTTTGTCGGAGTTGGTCGGAGGGCGTGATCAGAGTTAGTTGGAGGCGAAGGTAGGGCTGTAAACGAGTTGAGGCTGAGCTCGTGTTTGGCTCGTTTGAATTTTGGCTCTTGTTCAAATCGGTTGTCTCGAATAACATATTCTTGTTCATCTTCAACTCGTGTTCGACTCTAAATTGTTGTTATTTGTGTGTTTTTCAGTGACAATAAAATCATAATAACACCGCAATAACACTGCAAATTTACTTGAATAACATAGTCGTCGAAAACACTCCAATAATGTCGCGGGTTACCTTCATTAACACCGTAAATTAACTTGAGTAACACCCCCGCCAAAATATGTCAATAACATCACGGGTTATCTCAAATAACACCGGAATAACGCTCGAATAATACAGTAATAACACCACAATACTACCGTTGTCGCAAATTTGCGATGTTATTTGAGGTGTTATTGTAGTGTTATTTGAGGTAACCCAGGGTGTTATTGGAGTGTTTTCGGCAGAAGAGTTATTTGTAGTGTTATTGTGGTTTATTTGAGTGTTATTTTAGTGTTATTTGAGGTAACTCGATGTACTATTGGCGTATTTTGGTGAGAGTGTTATTCGAGTTAATTTGCAGTGTTAGTAGTGTTATTGTGGTGTTATTTGAGGTAACCCATTGTGTTGTTTGGTGTATTTTTAGCGACGATGTTATTTGATAAAATTTGTTGTGTTATTGTCGCAGAAAACACAAATACCACTACTAACGCAAATAAGATGTTTTTTGAAGCATCGGGCTAGTTCGGGCCGAGTCGGGTGAAAAAATTGAGTGGTATGTATGTAAATGTCCAAAATGGAAATATATTATTTATGTGATATAAGAATTGGTGGTATGTATGTAAATATATTTATATTTATTTATTTCTTTTCAACCTGAGTCCAACATTAGCTTAAAATTTTGTTCATTTTTTGCTCGTTTATGATTCGAGGTTAAAAATTTGTTTTTGTTCTTATTTGGCTCGTTTATGATTCAAATCAAGCACGAGTTGTTCTTGAAGAACAAGCCAAGTTGACAGCCCTAGGCGAATGAGGTGGCTTTTGGTGGCGGCGTTGGCAATCGAAGTTGGTGGGCGGCGTTGGTCAGCANGGCTCGTTTATGATTCGAGGTTAAAAATTTGTTTGTGTTCTTATTCGGCTCGTTTATGATTCAAATCAAGCACGAGTTGTTCCTGAAGAACAAGCCAAGTTGAAAGCCCTAGGCGAATGAGGTGGCTTTTGGTGGCGGCGTTGGCAATCGAAGTTGGTGGGCGGCGTTGGTCAGCAGCTACAGACGCAAAAGCCTGATGATGGTCCATGGAGGTTTGCGTTTGTTGGTGCATGAGGCCTTCGATGGACGGGAGTGGTTAAAAGCGGTGGCAACGATCGGAGGCGGAGGAGGCTGAATGCGGCAATAACTGGAGTTGGTTGGATCTGCAGTCCAGGATGCTGGACTGATGCACCCTCTTCTGTAGGCTCTAGTCTTCCTCTTGCTCAGGGTCTGACTTCTTTCTCATGAGAGAAGTAGGGTTTTATTTATAGAGTTAATCTTGCAAATATGAAAGAAATTTGGACCACTTTTGATCAGACGGCTCAGATGTATCATGTTGATCTTATGACGTTCGATGGGCATTTTAGTGTATTAATAATGTCGAAATTGAACAATCTTGTGCTCATTGNGAAGAAATTTGGACCACTTTTGATCAGACGGCTCAGATGTATCATCTTGATCTTATGACGTTCGATGGGCATTTTAGTGTATTAATAATGTCGAAATTGAACAATCTTGTGCTCATTGGATTCGTCTTGCTAATACACTCAATTTGACTATAAACATGTCACATTTGAAATTCGTTTGGCATTCCAATTAGGCCTGAAAAGCTTCCAAAAGTGGTTTAAGCAGTTTCAAAATATCAAACCGGATATTGAATCGGTAGATGATGAGGTTCAAGGTTTAACAATTGAACCGAGGGTTCACCAGATGATGTCATAAATATAAAAAATATATATTAATAACTTAAATGACACAAAAAATGGATGAAATTCAGTATGAAAGGTCAATAAGAGGGAAACATAACCAAAAAAATATAGAAGCATAAAAAAGAAAATGCAATAGACTTCTAGTCATATATATTTCATAAAAGGTAACAAAAAAAATGAAGCCGAGAATAATTAGAGAAAGGCACATTCTTCATCGTATCAAAAGATTCAAACCAATCGTCATGATTTCAAATAAATATGTAAGGTATAAGAAAAAATTACACTTTAACCAATTGATCAGTTTGACCACCAGTTGACCAGCTCGACTGCCAATTCCAGCCAGTTTTTTTTTTCGATTTGATGCAGAGCTAGTATTCAGCCCAACCAAAATCGGATCACCGGCTGGTTCAAGGTCAAATCGGTTGACTGGGCTTGTTCGGTTTTATTTTTAAATTGTTGGGCTTAATAGCTTTATTTTAGCTCAATTTGACTTGTATTAGATCGATTTTGGTACCGTTAGGTCCGTCTCATTGAGCCGGTCCGTTTGACTTTAAGTTTGCTAATATATATATATATATATCATTCAAATTTTTAACATTACCTCTGAAATGCCAGCATTACTATCTTTTAAAAAATGTGAGGCATATTTTTATGCATAAATTTATAATACAAAATTATTATAAATGTAAATATTAAAGATTAAGTATTAGATGTATAAATATGCAAAATTTTGTTATATGTACGTAAAATTTTCCTATATTTTTTAAATAATGCGTCTAATTTGAAATGTCAGTGGATTGAAGCATTTGATTTTACATTATTGGAATGATATGAAAATCAAATTTTGAGATTTCAATTTCAAATGTTTCATTTCAGAAATAGATTTATGAAGAATAAGTTTAGGACAAACTATAGGAAAGAATATGTAAATAAATTGCATTTAGGGTAGAAGAAGTAAAAATAAATAAATAAATAAATAATATGGAGCGCAAATGCGGCGTTTTATGTAAAAGTTGGTATTTTTATTAAAATATTTTTAAAAAATGATTTCTTAAGATATAATATATAATACTCTAATAAATTTAAATATTAATATTTATTACCTATTATTATAAATAAATTATTAATTTATATTAGATTAATTAACATTTAAATAATATTAAATTAATAAAAACATGTATATGAGAAAAATAAATTAATCAACAATAAATCAAATACGTTAATTTTTTTGCACATTAAAATATCCTCATATCGTGTTTACATAATAAGATTATCTTTTACGACAAGGTGGAATGACGTCTTAACCTACTATATATTGAGGCGGCATTTGCAATGGTAATGTCGCAACTGATGGAAATTCTACTTCAACGTTCTCGTCTTTAGTTGTGTCATTCATAGCTTTTTGGATCATCTAGTAATTTTCGTGGTTCATGAGATTGGTGGTATATAAATTGGAGAGTTACCAAATTTTTTATTTTCAAAACATGTCCACGTTTGCGTTTATATATGATGTAGATCTAACTTTTGGTACACCTTCAATTTATACACCGTCAATCCTCATCAATGAAAATAATTATTGGACGCTACAGCAAGCTGCGAATGACGCAATTGAAGTCAATGATATTGAAGTAAGATTTCAATGCTATCAGCCACGATATAAACCGTTGTGACCGTTGTCTCGATATACATCGAGCTCATATGTCATTTCACGCGTTATAGAAGATAATATTATTTTGTAAGCATGATATTATGATGATATTTTAATGTGAAAAAAAAAATTATGAATTTAATTTATTATTAATTTATTTATTTTTTTATATATTTGTTATTAACTTAATATTATTTATATATTGATTAATATAATGTAATTAAATTTTATTTATTATAATAGATATTGAATATTAATATTTAAATTAATTAAAATATTATATATTATATATTACGACATTTTTTAATAATATTCTGATCGAAATACCCTTAAAGAGAGCATTTTATTCATAAAACTAAGGCCTCGTTTGGGGCAGCTTATCCGATGCGACAGCATTTTGAAAATGTCGTCTCATCATTTGAAAACTGTGTTTGAGCGGTTTATCCGAAAACGAAATTGGTTTTTTACACTAAACTAGAATGTGGATTGAATCTCGCGGTCTGCATTTCAATATATGCAGCTTATTTGGATAAGCACAAGCAACTCCAAATACACCCTAAAGCCCAATTTAGGACAACTTATTCATGTGTTTGGGGTTTTGAAACAGCACATGCGGCATTTGTTTCGTGAATCTGATCTGCATATTCCGCCCGTAGTTATGATTTTTCTCTTTGATGTGACTCGCGTCTTCGATCATATTATTACTGGCTTACCCCTTTGTTCGTCCTTTTCCCGCTCGAGCTCTGGGTTGCTAATATCTCGCTCCTCCACCATCATCGAAGCGACCGAGATAGTCAAGGACGCTTCCTTTCCTTCAAGCTCTTTCATGTGTGTAAACAGGAGGGGGCCGACAAGATACTGAGATTTATCCTTCAAGAGAGCTAACCAAACAGGAAGATCAGATCCACAATAACCTTTGCTTTCGTGCTAACCATCAAAAGAACTTCCACCATATTCTTTGTTATAATCATCTCCTTCATCTTCTCCAGCAACTGGTCATCATCAAAAGCTCTCCAGCACCCGCGCTTACAATTTCTCAAGTTCATTCTCGAATAAAGTGTTTGACGAAAATCACAATAGAGCAATAGAGCTAACGCGAGGAGCAGAACAAAAATGAAGGCATATGGCAGTCCAATCTCTTTATCAGAGACTCCTAGAAAGCTCAAGAAGGCTCTAAGCACATTATTTGTTTTCAATTTATGGCCCTTACAATATTTATGTCATTGCAAAAAATTTATACGAAAAATAATTTACATGACTTTAAAGAGAATTATACATATCTTTAATGACTTTAATAGAAGTCATATCAACACCTTTCTTTTCAAAAACTCACCAAAGAACTTCGCTTCGAACATTATCATAAGTTTTTTTCTAAATCAACAAAGGCAAAATGGTCATTTATTCACAAACAGCTGCAAATCAATTATTTTCAAACAGGTACCTGAATTAACTAGTCAGCNCGCTTCGAACATTATCATAAGTTTTTTTCTAAATCAACAAAGGTAAAATGGTCATTTATTCACAAACAGCTGCAAATCAATTATTTTCAAACAGGTACCTGAATTAACTAGTCAGCTTATCAGGATCAGTTGTTGATCAGAAGTTTATCAGAATAATAGGTCATCTGGATAAGTTGGATAAATTGTAACTGCCCCAAATAGTCCCTAAATATTATATGAAACACCATAAATAAAGGTACTTGAGCACCATTTTAATTTTATTCTACACTCTTCTCTCTATACAACTTATCCAGATGGTCTGTTTTGGGCAGCTGCAGCTTATCCTGATAAGCTCCTGATCAACAGCTGATCTGGATAAGATGTCTGNAATAAATAAAGGTACTTGAGCACCATTTTAATTTTATTCTACACTCTTCTCTCTATCCAACTTATCCAGGTGGTCTGTTTTGGGCAGCTGCAGCTTATCCTGATAAGCTCCTGATCAACAGCTGATCTGGATAAGATGTCTGTCTTTTTGGTTTGAGCGTTTGGAAAACAATTGATTTTGCAGTTGTTTGTAGATAAATGATCATTCTGCCCCTGAATTGAATAAGTTGTTAAGCTGTTTTGTTTCTGTGTTTTGAGAACAACTAATTTGCAGTTGTATGTGAAAAAATAATCATTGTGGTCAAGCGCAATGGAGTTGCTTGCAACAATAATATAATGAGACACATTCAATATACTAAAATCCTAAAAACACTATATATGATAAAATTCCTTCACATTTANTTTGTTAAGCTGTTTGGTTTCTGTGTTTTGAGAACAACTGATTTGCAGTTGTATGTTAAAAAATAATCATTGTGGTCAAGCGCAATGGAGTTGCTTGCAACAGTAATATAATGAGACACATTCAATATACTAAAATCCTAAAAACACTATATATGATAAAATTCCTTCACATTTAAATTATGCTTCTCTTTATTGCTTAAATTGGGGCTGACAACTCTTGAACCTCATGACAAGTATTTGCATGATATGTTTAAGATAATATGAAATCTGATTTTACATTTACATAAGTGTTTTGCCTTTTACCTTTTCTTTTTAACAAAAAATTATTTTCCAATATAAACTCTTAATTCAAACCTATAAGGAATAATCACGAGGTTAAACATATCATGAACCTTATCATTTGCAGGCAAGCATTTCGATTATTTCGGTCACACACAGTGAAGCTGTTTGCAATAGTAATATAATTGGAACACATTCAATATACTAAAATCTAAAAAACACTACGTAACAGTTCAAAGAAAATAAAAATATACTCACGACTCAAGGGAGATTATCCACAAACATATTTAAAAGCAAAAAAAGCATAACAGAATTATAACTAAAATTATAATAATATTTATTTTAAAATGGATAAGGGGTTCTCTGGTTGGGATGTCGTTGAATCTCGAGCAACGTTGTCTGATTAGAATATTGTCGAGCCCCGATTTTTATGAACAGTGGATTATATTGAACTATCTGCCAATCTCAAGAACTAGCATTTGTCCGGACTGTTTGACCATTGTGAACACATTTAAAATTGTGGGGCCGTAGCTATATGGCCGGCGAGCAACAAACAAATGCTCTCGCTCCGGCTCCCGCTCCCGCTCCCGCTCCCGGTCTAACATCTAAGCTTCGTGAACCGGCGGGGATAGCTCCTTCTCCCGAGAATATAACCCATGCTCGATCGGACTATTACATCGTTCCCCGCTCTTCACCTGCGCTCTTCCATACCCCACGTATTAAGAACCCTACTGTTCATGTCTTCCGCTTCGTCTTCTTCCTCTTCTTGGTCCTGCCCCCGTTGCACATTCCTCAACCCTGCCTCCCAGAAACTCTCCTGCCAAATCTGCCTTTCTCCTTCCCCCATCGCCGGCGATGTCGGGGGTAGCTCTTTCTCTGTCAATGGGAATAGGGCTTCCTCCTTTGGGGCTGCTGCCTCACCAGGACAATGGCCTTGCACTGCCTGCACCTATCTGAACCCTAACGGAAACGCCTNTCTGGTTCATGAGATTGGTGGCATATTAATTGGAGAGTTACCAACTTTTATTTTCAAAACATATCCATGTTTGCGTTTATATATGATGTAGATCTAACTTTTGGTACACCTTCAATTTATACACCGTCAATCCTCATCAANCGTGGTTCATGAGATTGGTGGTATATAAATTGGAGAGTTACCAAATTTTTTATTTTCAAAACATGTCCACGTTTGCGTTTATATATGATGTAGATCTAACTTTTGGTACACCTTCAATTTATACACCGTCAATCCTCATCAATGATAACAATTATTGGACGCTTCAGCAAGCTGCGAATGACGCAATTGAAGTCAATGATTTTGAAGTAAGATTTCAATGCTATCATCCACGATATAAACCGTTGTGACCGTTGTCTCGATATACATCGAGCTCATATGTCATTTCACGCGTTATAGAANAAATAATTATTGGACGCTACAGCAAGCTGCGAATGACGCAATTGAAGTCAATGATATTGAAGTAAGATTTCAATGCTATCAGCCACGATATAAACCGTTGTGACCGTTGTCTCGATATACATCGAGCTCATATGTCATTTCACGCGTTATAGAAGATAATATTATTTTGTAAGCATGATATTATGATGATATTTTAATGTGAAAAAAAAAATTATGAATTTAATTTATTATTAATTTATTTATTTTTTTATATATTTGTTATTAACTTAATATTATTTATATATTGATTAATATAATGTAATTAAATTTTATTTATTATAATAGATATTGAATATTAATATTTAAATTAATTAAAATATTATATATTATATATTACGACATTTTTTAATAATATTCTGATCGAAATACCCTTAAAGAGAGCATTTTATTCATAAAACTAAGGCCTCGTTTGGGGCAGCTTATCCGATGCGACAGCATTTTGAAAATGTCGTCTCATCATTTGAAAACTGTGTTTGAGCGGTTTATCCGAAAACGAAATTGGTTTTTTACACTAAACTAGAATGTGGATTGAATCTCGCGGTCTGCATTTCAATATATGCAGCTTATCTGGATAAGCACAAGCAACTCCAAATACACCCTAAAGCCCAATTTAGGACAGCTTATTCATGTGTTTGGGGTTTTGAAACAGCACATGCGGCATTTGTTTCGTGAATCTGATCTGCATATTCCGNTTGGATAAGCACAAGCAACTCCAAATACACCCTAAAGCCCAATTTAGGACAACTTATTCATGTGTTTGGGGTTTTGAAACAGCACATGCGGCATTTGTTTCGTGAATCTGATCTGCATATTCCGCCCGTAGTTATGATTTTTCTCTTTGATGTGACTCGCGTCTTCGATCATATTATTACTGGCTTACCCCTTTGTTCGTCCTTTTCCCGCTCGAGCTCTGGGTTGCTAATATCTCGCTCCTCCACCATCATCGAAGCGACCGAGATAGTCAAGGACGCTTCCTTTCCTTCAAGCTCTTTCATGTGTGTAAACAGGAGGGGGCCGACAAGATACTGAGATTTATCCTTCAAGAGAGCTAACCAAACAGGAAGATCAGATCCACAATAACCTTTGCTTTCGTGCTAACCATCAAAAGAACTTCCACCATATTCTTTGTTATAATCATCTCCTTCATCTTCTCCAGCAACTGGTCATCATCAAAAGCTCTCCAGCACCCGCGCTTACAATTTCTCAAGTTCATTCTCGAATAAAGTGTTTGACGAAAATCACAATAGAGCAATAGAGCTAACGCGAGGAGCAGAACAAAAATGAAGGCATATGGCAGTCCAATCTCTTTATCAGAGACTCCTAGAAAGCTCAAGAAGGCTCTAAGCACATTATTTGTTTTCAATTTATGGCCCTTACAATATTTATGTCATTGCAAAAAATTTATACGAAAAATAATTTACATGACTTT
>JXCR01042705.1:82972-97505 GCA_002079205.1 Phalaenopsis hybrid cultivar
TTCTTATGGAAAGATATTGACTTTGTATCACCATAAACTTGTTTATATTATATTCCTTTGCCAGTAATGTCAGATTTATATTCTTATACAAACAAATTTAAGTATTTATTTTTCTTTTGGAGACTGAACCTCCTATGAATGTGTAAGAGTTTCAGGAATCTGTCATTTTTTTCTGCTTCCAGTAGGTTCTAATGACAGGTACGTAGGGAAAACAGCCTAATGAAACAATGCATAGCTATGGTACAATTTTTCATTATTATTTTTAACTATTAATGGGGACGCCATGTTTAAGTTTACAGGTGGCTTAGCCTTTGCTGTGGTAAATTGATGGCTCTATATCTATACAAACTTCATTTTATAATGTTTTTGAGGATCAGTGTTGCTTTCTGAAATGGTATTTAATCGTAGAATCTCAGAGTTATTATTTTGACCCTCAATTATTGAACTAAGGTAAAATGACACTTTTGTAATGTGATACTGCTCACCTATCACATCTAACATACCGCTCACCTACCTCCCACCTACCACTCTCTTGCTTCTATAAATAACAAGGGTGTGAGGCTTAGGAGAGCAAGCGAAGAGATCTTAAGCTACCACAAATGAGGAGAGAATAACTAGAGAGGTAGAGAGGAGGAAAGCATTTTGAAGCCTTGTATTAAGGTGTCGCTTAAGAGGGAGGCTATAGAAGGAAGATGAGGACTCATCTCTATGTATAAGCTATGTATTCTCCATTTATTTTGTCTTAGTGAACTATTTGATTGTTCATCTCTATGTATAAGCTATGTATTCTCCATTTCTTTTGTCTTAGTGAACTATTTGATTGATTCTCTCCTGTGGACGTAGATCCAGTTGGATCGAACCACGTAAACGATATGTGTTTGCTTGTGTTCTTTGCGTCTTATTTCTATGCTAGTAAGTACGTATCTCACAACAATTGGCGCCGTCTGTGGAAAGATCCATATTTCTTGGCTAGAGGTGTCCGCGTAAAGGTGTTTGCGGCCAGCGACGAAGAAGAGGAATTCGACATTCATGAAACAGAGGAGCAAGCGGATCGCGTCGCAGGCAGCCGAATCGCGACAGATTCAATGAGCAGTGGAAGCTTTGANTAGTAAGTACGTATCTCACAACAATTGGCGTCGTCTGTGGAAAGATCCATATTTCTTGACTAGAGGTGTCCGCGTAAAGGTGTTTGTGGCCAGCGACGAAGAAGAGGAATTCGACATTCACGAACAGAGGAGCAAGCGGATCGCGTCGCAGGCAGCCGAATCGCGACAGATTCAATGAGCAGTGGAAGCTTTGATCAACTAGATTCTCACCGCAGGTTGTGCGGTTCAGCGAGACAGAAGAAACAGTGCGCAAGCGAGGGCCGAAAATTTGTGACAGGGCTGCCAGCAGAGGATTTCAAAGCAGGAGTTCGGTCTTGCGAGCAGCTCGGCCAGAGGGAAGAGACGGAGATCACGCAGAGAAGGGTTCAGGGAGTTTCTTGTTTGGGAGTTCGCGAAGCAGGAAGACCTGAGCAGTTTGGCGAGGCGCGACGGCTCTGAAGAGGCAGTTATTCTCGTGCGAGAGGCAGAGGAGGAATNCTTGTTCGGGAGTTCGCGAAGCAGGAAAACCTGAGCAGTTTGGCGAGGCGCGACGGCTCTGAAGAGGCAGTTATTCTCGTGCGAGAGGCAGAGGAGGAATTCCTGATTTGTTCTACTTGACGCAGAGGAGTGCCTGCGGGAAGGAGGCGCGAGCACAAAACATGAAGTTTTCTCTGGTGAACAAATGTGATGTCTGCTAGAAGGGATCGGAGCTTTCCGTTCGGTTGGCAAAGGCAATGGAGTTCACGGGGAGAATGTAAGAAATTTGGTGAGAATTTCTTGGACAGCAAGGCGTTAAAAGATANGGGAGTGCCTGCGGGAAGGAGGCGCGAGCACAAAACATGAAGTTTTCTCTGGTGAACAAGTGTGATGTCTGTCAGAAGGGATCGGAGCTTTCCGTTCGGTTGGCAAGGGCAATGGAGTTCACGGGGAGAATGTAAGAAATTTGGTGAGAATTTCTTGGACAGCAAGGCGTTAAAAGATAGGTTTAGGCTGAACACTTTTGGTTGTTATACAATAGTACAGCATTTTGGTGATTTCAGCCTAGTTCTTGGAAGGACAGCAGTTAGAATTCATTGGAAGAAATCCTAGCCACGACAATGAGTTTCGCCAAGTTCAACTTTGAGAAATTCAACGGGAAGAACGACTTCGGCCTATGGACAGTAAAGATGAGAGCTCTATTGGTTCAGCAGGGTGTTGCAGAAGCCTTGCAAGGGTCGGCGACATTGCCAACCGACATGACCGAGAAGGAGAAGATCGGCATACTGGACAAGGCCCACAGTTTGATAATCCTGAGCTTGGACAACAAAGTTTTGAGGGAGGTGTCGAAGGAGACAACGGCTCAAGCACTTTGGGTCAAACTCAAGGTACTCTACCTGACAATGTCTCTGGCTAATAGGCTCNATTCAACTTTGAGAAATTCAACGGGAAGAACGACTTCGGCCTATGGAGAGTAAAGATGAGAGCTCTATTGGTTCAACGGGGTGTTACAGAAGCCTTGCAAGGTCGGCGACATTGCCAACCGACATGACCGAGAAGGAGAAGATCGGCATACTGGACAAGGCCCACAGTTTGATAATCCTGAGCTTGGGAACAAAGTTCTGAGGGAGGTGTCGAAAGAGACAACGGCTCAAGCACTTTGGGTCAAACTCAAGGTACTCTACCTGACAATGTCTCTGGCTAATAGGCTCTTTCTGAAGCAGGGCTTATACTCCTTCAAAATGAATGAAGACAAATCCGTCTCAGAGTAGATCGACGAGTTCAACAAGATCATCAACGACCTCGAGAACATCGACATCAAGATGGACGATGGGGATATGACACTGTTGTTGCTAAACTCTATTCCTAAGAGCTATGAGCATTTCAAGGATGCGATGTTCTATGGAAGGGTGCAGACTATTACTCTTATTACTTTGGAGGAGGTTCAATCTCTGATTAGAGCCAAATAACTTCAGAAGAAGCATGACAGAGACAAGGAAGTCAGCGGAGACAGTCTTATTGTCAGAGGAAGATCAGATAGGAAAGATTCAAGAAATGGTCAGTACAGATCAAGGTCAAGCAATGATGGCGGGAATCAGTCATCAAGGGGATCTTTCAAGTGCTATCATTGTCACAAGGACGGTCATTTCAAGAAGAACCTGCCCAGAAAGAAAGAATAAGTAGCAGGAAGAGCCAGAAGAATCAGGAAAAGCAAGCGTAGCCTCTGACGACTATGATTTTGCTGAGGCCCTGGTGATCATAGAATCTGAATCCAGTAAGGAGTGGATCCTCGACTCAGGGTGTTCTTTCCACATGTGTCCTCACANATTGTGGAGAATGGCGATCCTCTTCTGGAAAATTTTCTGAATCAGTCATGGCTATCAGGACCTTTCTTATTTCTGATTACTGATATATGATGGGCGCATGCAAAATTCCCGATGCTTTGAATGATGACTGTCTATGTTAAAAAAAAAAAAGGAAAACAGATTTTTTATTTCTTTTTAAGAGTGAGCGATGCCACCATGTTTATTTTTTTTTTAATGATGTCTGATGCTTTCTTATGGAAGTTTTTAATGATGTCTGATGCTTTCTTATGGAAAGATATTGACTTTGTATCACCATAAACATGTTTATATTATATTCCTTTGCCAGTTATGTCAGATTTATATTCTTATACAAACAAATTTAAGTATTTATTTTTCTTTTGGAGACTGAACCTCCTATGAATGTGTAAGAGTTTCAGGAATCTGTCATTTTTTTCTGCTTCCAGTAGGTTCTAATGACAGGTACGTAGGGAAAACAGCCTAATAAAACAATGCTTAGCTATGGTACAATTTTTCATTTTATTTTTAACTATTAATGGGGACGCCATGTTTAAGTTTACAGGTGTCTGAGCCTTTGCTGTGGTAAATTGATGGCTCTATATCTATACAAACTTCATTTTATAATGTTTTTGAGGATCAGTGTAGCTTTCTGAAATGGTATTTAATCATAGATTTTCAGAGGTTTATATGTTTCAAGGACCAATGCTATGAAGGTAGCCTTGATCTAATGAAATTAGGAAATAGGACGTGTTTATTGGATTAATAGTCAACCTTTACCATGGCGTATTTTAATCGGTTATCCTTTATCGTAAAATATAGGTCAATGGGACTAGTAAGGAAATTGATGAATCAAAAGGATGGTGCGCTAAGGGAAGTTTCTTAATAGCGAACCTTAATAAAACCTCCATAAGTGTGTCTCTTTTTATTGAACCTTTTGATTATCTATCTCTTTTGATTTGTCATTGGTTCTTCTTTGTTTCTTTATCTCTTTTCTTTGAATTCTCATAGAAGCTTGATGGCCCTTTTTTCCTTATACCTATTTTTGCACCCAAATTGCCCTTACTCATGATAGATTATCTGGTGTGAGCTACATACGTACATGCGGGATGCTAAAGTACATAGCTATGTACCAAGAAACTGCACATTTGTGTACTACCACCTTCCACATGTAAGGGGTGCTTGGTAGCACAATTTTAACAGGATTTAACCTAAATTCAGCCAAACACCAAAAATGGAGAAACCGAAATCCAACTCTCCGTTAAATCCTACCCTCTCCAATTCCGCTTCTTTCTAGGTCTCGTGTAATCACGCATGAAAATTTTCATGTTTTTTTTTATGCATGGAGCCTCTTGAATCACCCTATGTTTTTCTTTTCTTTGAAAATGATTCTGATTTGAATATGCAGAGATTTCTTCTTATTCTACATGGCCTACAACAATGTCTGATGGTTGGTTGCTCAGGAAACTGCAAAATGTTGGTTATATTATTTCAATGTGGCCTTTTTTATTTTTAATATAAGGATAACCATTGCCACATAGTTAGCATGTATTGTCTTCTTTATCATTTCTTGCTAATTCTTATTCTATATCGCCCACATACTAGCTTAGTTAGCTATGGCACACAAATCTTTCAAATTTTGGGGCATTTGCATACATATCACACAATTCTTATGTATTTACATACCTAAACTTTCCTATTTACATATATAACACTCGAAATCATTAGTATCACATAAAAAATAACATCATTGCCACTTTTTCAAAATAAAATGCACCTTTTCGTGCTCACGTGCCGAAGTGCTATGGATGTAAATATGAAAGTTTAGGTGTGAGATATGTAAATACATAAGAATTGTGTTTGACGTATGTAAATTTCCCTTCATTTTTAGCATTTATGGAACCATTCTATGATAAATGTTATTGATGCATTGTTAAAATCCATGCAAGAAGGGATGAATACATATCACAGGTCCACGGTTTGATTAAACCTTAAGTCCCAACATGTTTAGCCCATGGTTTAAGCTGATTAATCTGTAGTTTTTAAATATGGAGCAAAACTGAGTTAACATATCTGTAATTTCTAAGATTTAGCTGTCATATATAATAATTTGATGGACCGCCCTCTTATTTAATTAAAAAACTTTTTTGATTAATGTTGTTTAACTGTGTTGCTATTTACATATATCTGCTGTGCATTATGAGATGGTTTTAGATTTCTTATGCAGATACTTTTTCATAAATTTGATTGCAATTTATTTACATTTTCATGGAAATTTATTTTATACAATGTTTTTTCTTAAACCTTCTAGCAATATGTGAGTTTGTTTTGCAGGTAATGCTGATACAAGCTCAGACCCACAGATGATAAAAATTTTGAGCTATAATGTCTGGTTCCGTGAAGACCTTGAAGTTTATAAGAGGATGGAAGCCCTTGGAAATCTTATTCTGGAGCACTTACCAGATTTCATTTGCTTCCAGGTCCAGCTTTTTTTATCTATTTCACTGTCGCCTTCTCCTTTGTTAATTCATGGAGAACTGGCGTTTAGCTGCAGCGTAACTTTCGCCAACACCTTGCAGGAGGTTACTCCAAATATTTATAAAATCTTCCAAAGCTCCAAGTGGTGGAAGGCATACAGATGTTCAGTATCTCAGGATATGGCAGCGGAGAGAGCTTATTTTTGCATGCAGGTTATTGTAGGGTTTGGACTATCATTTTATGTTGATTCCATATATATCCTTGTGCACTTTTCTGCTTTGTCTTTTGGGGCTGCAAATGATTTTTTTGTTATTTTATATTATTTGTCATTTAGTATCTTTTTTTGTGGAGTTGTGTTTCCATTTGGGACTCTAATAATGTGTTTATGTTTAGTTTGACTTTGTAATTTTACAATTAATTTTTTAAAAAAACGTGGTTAGTGCTTAGATAATTATTTTTACTTTAATTTTTGGAGAAATTAATGATGATTAGGAAAATTAATAGCTTTGACTTAAATCTACATTTTGAGTGTGATGGGAGAAATTATATCGCGTGTAATGTTTCATATATCAAGAAATGGTATATGAAGTCAATCAAAAGTACTGGCTAAGGATGTATGATTTTAAAGTACAAAAGATTAATCAAAAGAAATAACTATCGTAGTTCAATTAATGGCATTTGAAGGTGAGAGATCTTAATATTTTTAAATAGATTGTTGAGAGAAACAAGTCTTTCTTACATACTAAACTAAGTTTCGCTTATCTTAAGATTATAGTAACTGTCAAGCATTTCTCCTTTCATGTGGAAGCAATTGCAATTAACTGTCTTTTTTTTCTGTCTTTTTTTTTTAATGCATTGATTCTCTTTGAAATTTTGTTTTTGCATACTCTATTGTTTTTTCTTTTTCATTTTTTCCTTCTCCTTCGTTTCATAAAAAAATTGAATTAGTCCGTGGCAAAACTAGTAAATTATTTTCATTTTAATATATACAAACTGAAGTAATGCAAAAAAAAAAAAGAAACATATTATTCATTTACACGTGTACCGATGGGGAGGATGAATAGAGTTGAGGAATTACTGATTAAATTTAATTGAGAGGTGAGTAATGATTTTCTTCTGTGAGGTTTATTTATTAGGATTATTATGCTCTTCCACTTCTCCCATAAGCAAACATCAGGAAAGAAAGATTCACTTCCTATTGTCAACCAAGTAGCTTTTTTGGAAGCGACTTTACAAACTAGGCCTTCTTGAAATGGTACATGTCATTTCTTCCCGTCTAAGTGCCAGCAAAAATGCCCTCCGAAAATGCACCATCAAGATATAAAATTCATTCATGCGTACCACTAGATTGATTTACAGACATACCTCACAATTCGTATATATTTACATATACAGCACCTAAACTTTTATTTTACGCAATACTCAAATCTTTGGCATCACATCAAAAGTACCACTATCACTAGCTTTTTAATACCAAGATGTTATAAATATAAATATCAAACTTTAGGTGTTAGATATGTAAATACTTAAAGAATTGTGTGGTACGTATGTAAATTTCCACATATATGTTGTGAACTCGTACCTTTTCAAGTTTTCAGCTAAATTGAAAATACAATATGAAATAATCTCTCTTTCCTACTTGAGATTTGGTGTTTGTCTAGTCTTCTACTTGTAGAAGCTGTGTTGTAAAACCAAAGTCAACTGTGCCTAAAAAAAAAACCATAGGCCTCGTTTAAGTAAAACTTTCATACTGTTTTCCATTTTAGTAAGTCGTTTATTCATTTGGTAATTTGCTTAGTTATTATGCTTTTTCTTAAAACATTTTCAAAAAAATCTATTTTCTTGCTATTTCGGAAAGTTTTTCTAACTTAAAGTCGCTTTTATGAGAACACCTTGTCCAATCTTTCGTTTCTTCAATCCGAAACCATTGGCAGTTGGTCACTTTTTATTACTCTTATCAATTTATTGCATCACTAAAGCGTTCAACATTGTTAAACACAGATGAGTAAGCTACCAGCAGAGACCAAATTCAGCCATAAACCATTCTCAAACTCCATCATGGGAAGAGAACTCTGCTTAGCTAACATGAAGCTTAATTCAGGCAAAACACTAGTGATTGCCACAACCCATCTAGAGAGTCCCTGTCCCGCCCCACCCAAATGGGATCAAATGTACAGCAGCGAACGAGTTGTTCAGGCAAAAGAATCGCTCGCTCTCCTCAAAGACTCGCAGAATGTGATTTTCGCTGGCGATATGAATTGGGACGACAAATTGGATGGAGCCTTCCCTCTTCCTGATGGCTGGATTGATGCTTGGATCGTCAAAAAACCAGGAGAAAATGGGTGGACTTATGACACCAAATCCAATAAAATGTTGTCTGGAAATCGTAATTTGCAGAAGAGACTTGATCGGTTCATGTGCAAGTTTAAGGATTTTAGGATTGATAGTGTAGAGATGATTGGGATGGAGGCCATAGCAGGTCTTTTTTACTACAAGGAGAAGAAGGTGAGGAATCAGATGGTGAAGATGGAGCTTCCTGTGCTGCCTAGTGATCACTATGGCCTTCTGTTAACTGTCAGTAGCCTGTGATTACTGTGCTTGAATGTTTTTTTTCACGTTTATACCCTTGTATTTTGTATTTTGTCCCATGATATCCTGAGGTTCATGCGAGCTGATGTTTTGGAATTTGATCGTGGGATTTGGTTTTGGAAGAATTGTATGTTCCGAGTGAATGTTGTGGGTTGGAATTTTGCACTTTGGATTCTAATGCTAAAGAGAAGTGATTGTGAATGTAATGGTTTTGATTTCATAGTTACAGAGATGCCTCATGTAATCATGTAATTTAAAAGTGTATTGGCTTTTTAACAAATGGCATCAATTTTCTAATACAATAATGTTTTCTTAGAGAGATTAAATCTGACTGATTGGTAGTTTGTAACATAGGATAACATTGTGGTGTTTCCTGAAGACTTGCTGAAATGAAGATAGTTGTTATTAGTATATGAAGTAGATTTTGTTGTAGCTTGAGGCTTTGTAGGCTTCATTTGATATTACTTGGCTTTTTCTATATTAGTTATTGCAATTTTAAGAATATAGTTATACACAATAAATTTATTTATTTAAAAAAACAGTTACAAAACTGAAAAAATGATTGGTTCATAAAGGGCTTTAGCTGCCTCGTTTAAAATGTCTAGTATAGCGATGAACATGTTTAGCTTCTTTTAGATCAAGAGCAGTAAAAATGAATGTTGAATCCTTTTAGAACGTAGAATCCAGTATTATATGTGAGCTCATGCAACTTAAAAGAGATCTTTTATTTTAGAGGAAAATGTGGAAGAAGGTTATCGCTCTGTCGATAGAGTTAAGAGTTTTTTTTATTTTTCTCCGCAATTTTCAGGAAAGGATAGAATGGTTTGGAAAAAGGGTTTTTGGTTCGAGCGAGAGAGCGTGAATCAGTCTCTCAAGATCCCCCCCTTTTTCTTCCTTGCCTCTCGCATATAATGAAAAAAAATAATAATTATTAAATTCATTCCGTAGAGTACTGCATCAGTCTATTGTGTTTTAATGAAAAGAACAAGACGTTGATGTCAAGTGGCATTTTAAATAAAGATAGACATATGTCCTTATATGTAATGATAATCTTTTTCAGTAGTTGATTCGTTTCGAGCTAGATCGACCACTTCTGCTAGTGAGCTCAGTTTGACCGTTGGTGGGCTTAGCTCGACCACTTTGACAGGTGGAACCAACTAGAGAATGACCTCTTTCAGATATGAGCCACTTTAAATAAGGATGGACACATGTCCTTATATATAATAATGATCTTCGGTTGTTGATTCATCTCTGGATAGATCAACCATTTCTCTAGGAGGGCTTAGCTCGACCATTTCGGCTGGTGGGCTCAGCGTGAGAATGACCTGATTTTCGAGTGTGGGCATTCAAAGTTCATAAGATCTATTGATCCTTACATCATACCCATGAAAAAAACCCTTGCGTCATACCCATGAAAAAAGTCTTATTTAAGTAAATGATCATATATATAAGTATACAATACATACATACATATATACATACATAAATTTTTGTGCATTTAGACATCCATATTTACATGAATGAAACTCTAAATCTTTAACATCATATCAAAAAATATCATAATATTAAAAGTGAAATGCACCTTTTTCTTTATTCATAGGCTTATGACACAAAGGTTTTAATAGTGTAAACATCAAATTTTGGTTGCAGGATATGTAAATACACAAGAGTTATGTGGGCTATGTATATAAATTTCCCATATATGAAACACTTGAGAATCACCAGTAATCATTACAAGAGCAAACTCCATGACTAAAATGATGAAATAGACTCCGATCTCTAACCACAATCTCCCTTCCATAAACCTCCGACATCATCTTCATCACCAGGTGACAATCATNGGAAAAGTCAGACTGCTGTCAGAAAATTGCAACCGCACCGGTGTGAAAATGCTTAAACGCATAGGTTGCTAAAACGTAGTTTACCCAAACAGTCCAAGTATGTTTTCAAAACGACACCGCATCAAATAAGCTGTCCCAAACATGCCTTAAATCTGACTAATTAGTAGTTAGTAACATAGGATAACATTGTGTTGTTTCCTGAAGACTTGCTGAAATGAAGATAGTTGTTATTATTTTATGAAGTAGATTTTGTTGTAGATTGAGGCTTTGTAGGCTTCATTTGATATTACTTGGCTTTTTCTGTATTAGTTATTGCAATTTTAAGAATATAGTTTTACACAATAAATTTATTTATTAAAAAAACAGTTAAAAAACTGAAAAAATGATTGGTTCATAAAGGGCTTTAGCTGGTTCTTTTTTTTCTATAATTTCTTTCAGCCTCGTTTAAAATGTCTAGTATAGCAATGAATATGTTTAGCTTCCTTTAGATCAAAAGCAGTAAACATGAATGTTGAATCCTTTTAGAACGTAGAATCCAGTATTATATGTGAGCTCATACAACTTAAAAGATATCATTTAATTTAGAGGAAAGTGTGGAAGAAGGTGATCGCTTTGTCGTTAAAGTTAAGAGTTTTTTTTTTTTTCTTCACAATTTTCAGGAAAGGATAGAATGGTTTGGAGAAAGCGTTTTTGGTTCGAGCGAGAGAGCGTGAATCAGATGATTAGTCCCTCAGGATCCCCCCTTTTTCTTCCTTGCCTCTCATATATAATGAAAAATAAAATAATTATTAAATTCATTTCGTAGAGTATTGCCTCAGTCGATTGTGTTTTAATGAAAAAACAAGACGTTGATGTCAAGTGGCACTTTAAATAAAGATAGACATGTATTCTTATATGTAATGATAATCTTTTTCAGTAGTTGATTCTTCTCGAGCTAGATCGACCACTTCTGCTAGTGAGCTCAGTTTGACCGTTGGTGGGCTTAGCTCGACCACTTTGACAGGTGGAACCAACTAGAGAATGACCTCTTTCAGATATGAGCCACTTTAAATAAGGATGGACACATGTCCTTATATATAATAATGATCTTCGGTTGTTGATTCATCTCAGGATAGATCAACCATTTATGTACGAGGGCTTAGCTCGACCATTTCGGTTGGTGGGCTCAGCTTGAGAATGACCTGATTTTCGAGTGTGGGCATTCAAAATTCATAAGATCTATTGATCCTTACATCATACCCATGAAAAAAACCCTTACGTCATACCCATGAAAAAAGCCTTATTTAAGTAAATGATCATATATAAGTATACAATACATACATACATACATACATAAATTTTTGTGCATTTAGACATTCATATTTACATGAATGAAACTCTAAATCTTTAACATCATATCAAAAAATATCATAATATTAAAAGTGAAATGCACCTTTTTCTTTATTCATAGGCTTATGACACAAAGGTTTTAATAGTGTAAACATCAAATTTTGGTTGCAGGATATGTAAATCCACAAGAGTTATGTGGGCTATGTATATAAATTTCCCATATATGAAACACTTGAGAATCACCAGTAATCATTANGTTCTTGCATACTATACTAAGGTTCGCTTATCTTAAGCTTATAGTAACTGTCAAGCATTTCTCCTTTCATTTAACTGTCTTTTTTTTCTGTCTTTTTTTTTTAAATTGGATTGATTCTTTACTGATTAAATTTAATTGAGAGGTGAGTAATGATTTTCTTCTGTGAGGTTTATTCATTAGGATTACTATGCTCTTCCACTTCTCCCATAAGCAAACATCAGGAAAGAAAGATTCACTCCCTATTTTCAACCAAGTAGCTTTTTTGGAAGCGACTTTACAAACTTGGCCTTCTTGAAATGGTAAATGCCATTTCTTCCCGTCTAAGTGCCAGCAAAAATGCCCTTCGAAAATGCACCATCAACATATAAAATTCATGCATACCACTACATTGATTTACATACATACCTCACAATTCTTATATATTTACATATACAGCACCTGAACTTTTATTTTACGTAATACTCAAATCTTTGGCATCACATAAAAAATACCACTATCACTATCTTTTTAATACCAAGAAGTTATAAATATAAATATCAAACTTTAGGTGTTAGATATGTAAATACTTAAAGAATTGTGTGGTATGTATGTAAATTTCCACATATATGTTGTGGACTCGTAGATTTACCTCATTCACTGGTTCCTTTTCAAGTTTTCAGCTATATTGAAAATACAATATGAAATAATCCTTCTTTCTTAATTGAGATTTGGTGTTTGTCTAGTCTTCTACTTGTAGAAGCTGTTTGTAAAACCAAAGTCAACTCTACCTTAAAAAAAAAACCATAGGCCTCGTTTAAGAAAAACTTCCATACTGTGTTCCATTTTAGTTAGTCGTTTATTCATTTGGTAATTTGCTTAGTTATTATGCTTTTTCTTAAAACATTTTAAAAAAAATCTATTTTCTTGCTATTTCGGAACGTTTTTCTAACATAAAGTCGCTTTTATCATAACACCTTGCCCAATGTTTCGTTTCTTCAATCCGAAACCATTGGCAGTTGGTCACATTTTATTACTCTTATCAATTTATTGCATCACTAAAGCGTTCAACATTGTTAAACACAGATGAGTAAGCTACCNCGTTTTTCTAACTTAAAGTCGCTTTTATCATAACACCTTGCCCAATCTTTCGTTTCTTGAATCGGAAACCATTGGCAGTTGGTCACTTTTTATTACTCTTATCAATTTATTGCATCACTAAAGCGTTCGACATTGTTAAACACAGATGAGTAAGCTACCAGCAGAGACCAAATTCAACCATAAACCATTCTCAAACTCCATCATGGGAAGAGAACTCTGCTTAGCTAACATGAAGCTTAATTCAGGCAANAATAAACCATTCTCAAACTCCATCATGGGAAGAGAACTCTGCTTAGCTAATATGAAGCTTAATTCAGGCAAAACACTAGTGATTGCCACAACCCATCTAGAGAGTCCCTGTCCCGCCCCACCCAAATGGGATCAAATGTACAGCAGCGAACGAGTTGTTCAGGCAAAAGAATCGCTCGCTCTCCTCAAAGACTCGCAGAATGTGATTTTTGCCGGTGATATGAACTGGGACGACAAATTGGATGGAGCCTTCCCTCTTCCTGATGGCTGGGTTGATGCTTGGATTGTCAAAAAACCAGGAGAAAATGGGTGGACTTATGACACCAAATCCAATAAAATGTTGTCTGGAAATCGTAATNAAAAAAACGTGTTTAGCGCTTAGACAATTATTTTTACTTCAATTTTTGGAGAAATTAATGATGATTAGGAAAATTAATAGCTTTGACTTAAATCTACATTTTGAATGTGATGGGAGAAATTATATCGCGTGCAATGTTTCATATATCAAGAAATGATATATGAAGTCAATCAAAAGTACTGGCTAAGGATGTATGATTTTGAAGTACAAAAGATTAATCAAAAGAAACAACTATCGTAGTTCAATTAATGGCATTTGAAGGTGAGAGATCTTAATATTTTTAAATAGATTGTTGAGAGAAATAAGTCTTTCTTACATACTAAACTAAGGTTCGCTTATCTTAAGATTATAGTAACTGTCGAGCATTTCTCCTTTCATGTGGAAGCAATTGCAATTAACTGTCTTTTTTTTCTGTCTTTTTTTTTTAATTGGATTGATTCTTTACTGATTAAATTTAATTGAGAGGTGAGTAATGATTTTCTTCTGTGAGGTTTATTCATTAGGATTACTATGCTCTTCCACTTCTCCCATAAGCAAACATCAGGAAAGAAAGATTCACTCCCTATTTTCAACCAAGTAGCTTTTTTGGAAGCGACTTTACAAACTTGGCCTTCTTGAAATGGTAAATGGTATTTCTTCCCGTCTAAGATGCCCTTCGAAAATGCACCATCAAGATATAAAATTCATGCATACCACTACATTGATTTACATACATACCTCACAATTCTTATATATTTACATATACAGCACCTGAACTTTTATTTTGCGTAATACTCAAATCTTTGGCATCACATCAAAAATACCACTATCACTAGCTTTTTAATACCAAGAAGTTATAAATATAAATATCAAACTTTAGGTGTTAGATATGTAAATACTTAAAGAATTGTGTGGTATGTATGTAAATTTCCACATATATGTTGTGGACTCGTAGATTTACCTCATTCACTGGTTCCTTTTCAAGTTTTCAGCTA
>JXCR01042762.1:9930-22485 GCA_002079205.1 Phalaenopsis hybrid cultivar
CTCGTGTGATCCTCGATCTGATTTGATGTTAGCACTGCAGTAGGAGGAAAGACAGTCGTTGCCACCGCGATAGATTCCAATGTATGTGAAGTGTGTATTGTTACCTCTGCACTGATGCTACCTAAATAGGAGATGCGGGACTATCCTGATTTTCAGTTCGAACATTATCCGTTGTAGTATGGTCAGGAGAAGGAATCCCAGGGGCAGACACTAACTTCTGTCTTGTGCTAATTCCTTCCTCAGGTTGGTTGTCATCAGGTTTGCTGGGAGCGTGTTCAGGCACATGGGGTACACTAATAGTGTGTTCCTGCTTTTGATTATTGGTTCACAACTGTGGGTGATATCTGAAACATTTCTCCTGCGGGTGTCCAAATATCTTGCAGTGCTTGCAGTAGTATGGTTTTTGTTTCATAATGATTTTTTGCCAATAACCATTGTGAGCAGATTCAAGCCAGACTTCTTCTATATCCGGTAGTGTAATATCTCGTTCAATCAAAATCCTTGCAGTAGAGGGCATTGAGAAATGAACTGTAGGTAAGTCTATCTGCAAAGATTTTCCAAGGATAGTCCCAATTGCATATAAGATAGGTAGGTCAAAGAAATGAAGCTTGAGTTCAGATAATGAG
Organism: Phalaenopsis hybrid cultivar; assembly: GCA_002079205.1. Classification (NCBI taxonomy): domain Eukaryota; kingdom Viridiplantae; phylum Streptophyta; class Magnoliopsida; order Asparagales; family Orchidaceae; genus Phalaenopsis; species Phalaenopsis hybrid cultivar. Next base: position 10,557 of record JXCR01042762.1, read on the forward strand.
AACCAGATAGGTGCAATTGGGGGTTCTTGACTGGGATCAAAATTGGGGGTCAATTTGAGTAATTTCATATGTTTGCCCGCCCTCAATTGTGATAAATTTCTTTGTGAAAATCCTCGTGTAATCATCTTCTGTGCTCAACTGTATCATAACATGCCTTCCGTCGAAATGACCCACCTATCAATCCCCAACTAGTTTGAAGCCTTCAAAAACCTTCCTGATGATCTCCATCTTAGGGCAACCTAATTGGAACTTTCCAACTAGTGTAAATTTGTATTTTCTTGCACGAGTTGAAATTTCAGCGTCATAAAAGAAAATTACTGGTTTGCCCGCCTTTTTCTCTATTTTTTTGATGAGATTGCAATCTCCATTTCCAACAACAGAATCATGGTAAATCTGCGGGAATACCACACTATCTGCGGGTTGAAAAGGGGAGCTGCGTTTGTGAACCAATGTAGCATAGGAGGGTTTGGCGGGGTTATCATCGGCGAGGGTGGCGGCGTAGGCGAGTCCTGAGGCCATTACCGCAGCCAGTGCCAACCTGCAGCACAGTGAGAAGCTGCACGAGTGTCGAACGGCTCTGTCGCATACCGGGCGGCTCTGTCGCAGAAGTTGCAGAGGAGACGCAGCAGCGGGCGTCACTCCTATATATATAGGGGAGACAAAGGTCATACTACTGCAATCACTGTAAACTGTTTGGGCACACCCCTGTCAAATGCTTTAGACTTCACCCACATTTGAGATCGGCAAGTCCTAACAACATCATCCATGTTGAGGAAAATATAGCAGACACTGTTAATCTTTCATGAATGTTGAATGTGAATTTGACTCATATGACTACTCACCAACCAGACCAGCAACTTCCGCTTACTGTTGTTGAGGCAGCTCTACCTCAGATTACAAATTCTTGGAATTTTTTTGTAGCGAATGCTAGCCGAAGTGTCTTGGATCCACCTATTGCGAAAGAAGAAGGTACTCATATTATGGAGTGTCAGGATCAAGGTGTGCTGCAGGCTGAGTCAGATTAGCAATTTACCTCCATCGAAGATCCACCTATTGTTCACACGAGACTACCTCTGACAGATGATTGACAGGTCTATAAATCTAGGAAGAAGAAGAAAGGAATGTCAGATCTCAGTAACTCTCAGGATGATTGTATCATTGTTTCAAGCGGAAACCCATATGTATGTTGCTGGACCTAGATCCAGGGGAAGGGAAAGCAGTAGATCTACCGACTACACCATGATTAGGAGTTATTTCTTTTTGTTTTATTTTTGGGGAATACGTTTGTAATTCATGTGAGTGGCATCTTTGTACCCACTCATTAAACCTTTGTATCATCTTTTTTTAATCAATGAATTTTGCCTTTAAAAAAAATATATGGGAGACAAATACATCTCATTTCAAACCAAACGATAACATAAAGCAAGGTAGATGGATATGTGGATTAGAAAGTGAGTGACAGCGGTAAAGTTTATGTTTGATTTTTGTAAATTATTTTAATTATAATGTTCTTATTTTAATATTAATACTAAGAATTAAAAAAATAGCCTTTGAAGAACTTTTGATTCAAAAGACTTAAGTAATTTTGAATCGTGAATTTTGCGAAATGAGAAATAACGAAATAAACGTGAAGGTTAGAATTTTAGATTTGTGTTAGAGGCAATTATTTTAAATTTAAAGTTCATTTAGTAGTAATGTTAGATTACATTGTAATCCGTATTATGATTTTACAATTGAAAAATAAATAATATTGAGCAATTGTTGGGTCTGTTAAAAGAAAGTGAGGTAAGCCGTATTTATGTCTTTTATTTTTAGAAAATAATTGATATTTAAAATTAATGTTTATTTGAAAAGTACTTTAGGAACTTGATTGAGTAACATTAATAAATTGGTAGACGATGAATGGAGTGATTAAATTAACAAGAAGGCCTCCAAAAGGTTAATATAAGTAATTATTGTTTTAAATGCATTAGATCTAGTCTCTTTTATTCAGAGGTATTATGTTTTCAAAGCATAAAAGTTATAATGACCCAAACAAACTTAAATGAATAAATAATGTTTAAATGAAATATTTCATTTATTTCATAAAAGTTTAAAAACACTTTTATGATTGGAAAAAGATAATTGAGAATGAAGTTATTGTTTTAAGATTTTGTTTGCCTTACGTTTTGCAGTGTACAAAAAAAAGAAAATTTTATTGATGGAAAAGAATTAAATAATTTTAAAGAAAACATAAATAAGTCTATTTGGAGTCGCCTTGTTGTGCTAGCCGAAGACACCACTGCACCCATGAATGATAATGAAAATGGAAATGGATGTACTTTTATTGGTTCAACTTTTTAATGGTGCACCTGAGATGACTTTTAAAGTAGAAGGAAATGGAAAATATAATTGATTGAGATGATTTAATAAATTTTTTTATTCAAAAGTACAAAGCTTATTTTATAAATTAATCAAACATGTTTCCTTGAGCATTTATATTCTAGCATTTGAATAATAATTTGGTGCATAATAAAGTTGTAATTATTCACTAAGTTGTAAACTGAATGTGTGATTTTGTTGTCTTTTCAAGAAAAGTTATGTTATATTGATGTGATTGATAAGATGTAGTTTGTTTACAAGAAGATATGAACTATTGAAAATATGTACGAAACCGTTTATGTTTAATCTCTTTTTTTTATTATTATTTTTTTAAGCCGGATGATTTTATATATTTTGTTAGTTGATGTTTATTTATATATCATGAACTAGTGGCGTTCTTTTAGTTGAATATTATTGTGGACTTTTTTTACTGTTAGATTGTTATGTTGCATCCGACTGTCTGTACTGCCTTTGTTAACTCTAGTTCCTAGACTTGGTCGTGATAGTATATAAGAAAATATACACAATATAGTAAGCATAAACCTATTTGATGGATAAACCTTCAAGCTACTTCGTTTAATGGTTGAACTGAATTGAAATAGTTTTCATGAGTTAATGAACCAAATTGGTCAGATTAAATAGTTTGGAATTAGAATGACCTTTATATGAAGTCAAGAGATCATTTTTGATCTCTTTTTCTAAATAGGAGGTCAAAGATGGACCTGAGGATTCTGGTATGAAATACGGTCGATCTTTGTGAGATGCGGTATATGACAAAATGAGCACAATATAGTAAGCATAATCTCATTTGACGGATTTAACCTTCAAGCTACTTTGTTTCGTGCGGAACTGAATGGAGATAGTTTTCAGGAGTTAATGGGTCCAATTGGGCTCATTAAATGCTCTAGAATTAGAATGGCCTCATATGAAGTCCAGCGATCATATTGATACCTTTCTTTAAATATTTTTATCAAGTTGTTTTTATGATGATTCTCATTTCTGTTAACAGCCTTGAAGGTCTTTCTTGTCATGAATGCATGAGGCATGCATTTGCTGATAAAATATGTTTTTCTCTGTTAACATCTTAATTTCCCTATGAAATTTGGTTCTTACATTAAATACTTTAATGAATAATCAGGTTCTTCTTGTTGATCAGTCTGATAAGTTTGTCTTCAAGCCACTGCTTTACGAGCTTCTGTCAGGAGGTATGGCATCCTGCATTTTATTTTTGTAGTTCCTCATTACTCATACTGTTTTCTACCTTACTAATTCTCCTGTACATGGTACATCAGAAGTAGATCCTTGGGAAATTGCACCATCATTTACCGAACTGCTGAAAGGTACTAGCGTGCAATTTATTAAAGATAAAGTAAAGCTTCTGCGACCATCTGATCATTTGGACAACTCCGGGAAGAATGATCTTGGAAGATCACCTTCTGGAGGAACTGTACTTTTTGAAAGTGGTTTACTAGTTGAATATGACTGGTAGTATGCAATCTCTACTTCATACTTTTGTTTATAAGCGAGCTTGCATGTTTAAATAACAATGTTTTTAGACATGGACTTTGGCTTCTGAATATTTTTACCATTGCTTATGCATGACTGGTGTATTCGATTTGTTTTCTACAGTACGAATTATGATTACTTAGATAATATAATCATACCTTGTTTAAGCTTTGTGTTGGCAATTATCGAAGTAGAATTCTTATAATTTCCCTAATCCGGTAGGTGCGTGACACAAACTTCTCCATTTTTTCAGACGAGAGAAAAAAATAATATAATGCCATGGGAATGCTTTCATTTTTTTTGGATGATTTACATGCATACCGTTTAATTTCTATGTACTTACATATCTAACACCTAAACTTTCATTTATACTACCTTACTTATATATATGTAAATGTGTATTTCACTTTTTAAAACTTAAAATAGTAGTATTTTTTGGTGTGTTATGAAAGATTTTAGTGGTATAAAATTAATAGTAAAGCTTAGGTATTAGATATGTAAATGCATAAGATTTGGGTGGTGTTTATGTAAATTTTCCTTTTTGTTTTAACATTCCTGTGAGTTCTTGATATTAGAGTTAATCCAAATCACAAGAAGAAAATTAAATATTATTATTGGAAGCAAATAGGATGTTGTAAGCAACTTACTTGAAAGGAAAATTACAGCAATTGACACAAACAAGCGCAATTAGAGTTTATCCTAAGTATGGTAGTGGTGGTCGGAAAGGGTATGGAAGGCGGCGAGGGGGTGAAAGAGGCGGTTAGCAAGCAAAAAGCAACAAGGTGGCTGTTTTCCCTGTGCCGGACAGCAAACAAAAAGTAGGGAGTGATGTGGGGGGCTGCCTGGGGTGATGGCAGCAAGGATGGAGTCTGAAATGGAGGAGGCAGCAAACCGGAGGTGCTACTTGGCAGCAAAATGGCTGGAAAGGGTGGTCTTGGGTTGTGGCAGCATGGGAAGAGGACGACGACAGTGAAAGGGGGAGTTGTGGCAATGACAACAAACCGGAATGAGGGAAATGATTGGTTGGGTGGCTGAAAAGTAGAAAACAATTTGGAAAGGGTGGTCTTGGGTTGTGGCAGCATGGGAATGAGGGAAACGACGACAGCGAAGGGGGGAGTTGTGGCAATGACAGGCCTTGCACACAACCACTGCCTCCTTCCTTCTCTTCCTCTACACGCACGCGAGCACGGCCTCCTACTTTCTCTTTTTCGGCTTCAATTTGGTCCAGGTAAGCCCTCAACCTTGCCTCTCCCCTCTCTTTCCTTCTCTTCCTTTGCATGGCTCAATCTAGGGCAGCGCACACGTATGTCACCGCTACCTCCCCTTCCTCCACGAGCACAGTGCCAAGCTGCTCGACCTTCCTTTCACACGCACAAAACTCTACTCGTTCTTCTTTACCCTCCTCTATTGCTCTCGCTCTTTCTCCCTCTCCTCGATGGTGCAATTGAGGAGATGATCGAATGATAATAATAGGTTTTATCTGAGGAATTGCGTCTTTCTAGTCACCCTCATTTATTTATTTATTTATTTATTATTTTTATTATTATATTTATTATTATTATTATTTTTTTTTTGTCATTATAATTTATGACAAACTGGACCACATTGAAGTATAAACATTTAGGAGAAATATTTTTTCTTCTCTAGTAAGACCTGGATCCCATTTAAAAATTTTCTTTCCCAACAAGCTCTTAAGGTAATTTCCAAACTTGTGATTCATTATTATTGTCTTGTCATCTGTTGGTGGGTACACTTTAACTTCTTATAATCTTTCCAACGTGGCACAAAAGAACCTCATCTCTGACAAGCAGGAGGGACAACTCAGGAAGAGTGTAAATCTGAAAATCTGAATTTCTTTTATTTAGGGTTGCTATGTATGTGATATTAGTTCCTGGAACTGATGGTCGTCTTAGAAATACAATACTAGTCTTGCTGATATTTCTCCAATGCCTACAAAAGGTGGTTTGTGGCATCACACTATCATACTCTGTTCTGAACGCCTATTACCTCAGACTCACTATATGCTAGAACAATCTCGACTAATCCAGCAGGATTCTCTCTCTTGAGATCATCTTGAATCAGTAGTTTCTCTGTCTCGTCGGCCGACAGTTGAGAATATTCTTTGAAATCTTCATTTTCTCATAGATCACTATTTTTGTCTTCAATTGCTCTCTGATCATTGAAAGAGATCATTATCCTGATTGTGCAATTTGATTCAGTATGCCCAAATTCGTGACACTTGAATTATTTTCTGTCTGGGATATATTTAAGAATACTGGTTCGCTCCACGTGTTCTCTACTCTAAACCAGTTTCTCCTTAGGCGGGGTCAGCATGGATATTCCCTTGGGTGTATTCTAGCTGTAAGATCCTGAGGTTGAATTCTATCTTGAAGATGTGGTGGTCGCCTGATGATGTGATATCTCCATTTTTGAAGTTGGGGTCTAAACTTTTATTTTGTAGTGAGCGGATAAGTATTGGCGCTACATCTCCCATTTCATCTGGGAACAAGTAGTGTGATTTTATATCTTCCCTTACGCTGGTGTAGCTGCTTTAAATTTTCTCAACAAAATAATGCACTATTTTTTAGCTTGCTGGCGATAGTTTCACCATTATGTCAAGCGGGACTCCCTGTTACTTAAAAAAACACTCCATGGTCAAAAGCCCCTCAATGAACTTGTTTGGATCCAAGTGGTCGTCAAAATGTAGCAAATCCACCGCCACTTCAAAGTTCTAGTTTCTTGGATATTTCGGGTCAAATTTTTGGGGTAGTGGTACTTCATCTCTGGAATCCATATCATGGACTCCATTCATTTGATCTAGCAAGCCACCCTTATAGCTACGGGTGACCCTTTCAGATTGCCTCTTCTCGAAGGCGACAACCTCTATTGCTGTTGGAGAATTTTCCGCCATACATCCTCCATAGAAGGTTGCCAGACATCTTTTTGTGGATTTCTCATAAATGACATCATGTCCTTTCCCCTCGATCAGGCTTCGACTATTGCCTTCTCGGTGACATGGCTAAGGTTTGGGTTTGGGCAGGTGGAAGATGTATAAAGATGCCGTAGGGTGTGAAAAAATTTTGGGTTGTCGATTTAAAAAATCTGCAAAGGAAATGATTTTTTTGTGGTTTTGGTGTTGGGTATTGGTGGATGCTAGAAACCTTAGGATAAGACTAGGGTTAAACTAATTCTGATATCAAATGATACCGGAGTTAACTCACACCACAATATGAAAAACAAGTAGGAGGTTACAACCAACACTTGAAAGGGAATTAACAACAACATAAACAAACAAACACAACTAGAGTGTATTTTAAGAGTAATGGTGTTGGTCATTGAGGATTTGGAAGGTGGCGCAGGGGTGTGAAAGGCGGTTGGCAAGAAGAAAACAAAAAGATAGTCGTTTCCGTAGTGTTGGACAGCAAGCAAATAGTAGGGAGCGATGTGGAAGGGTTGCTCAGGGTGATGGTAGCAAGGATGGAAGGTTGAACTGTTGGCGGCAGCAGCAAAAAGGAGGGGGTGCACAACAACGAAACAGTCGGAAAGTGCGGCTCTAGGTTGCAACAACATGTGAGGAGGATGGCGGCAGTGAAGGGGAGGAATTACGACAATAAATCGAAGCTAGAATGAGGGAAAAGGCTGACCGAGCGCTGTAACAACAGAAAACAGCCTCGAACAACTGCTCGGGGGCAACGAGTGAGAATGATGGCGGCAACTGGGAGGAATATGTGAGATTTCGGGACAGCGAGGCACGCAGTTGGGGGGTGTTGTCCGGGGCTGCGACAATGAGGCGGGATGGCGAAACAACAAAAGCGAGCGGTTGGAATGAGTGGAAGCAAGGTGAGATGTGGTTGAAAAGGATGGCAGCAGGTGGAGGAGGTAGTGGCTGGCGGTTGGAGTTGCAGGGATGCAAGAGTGTTGTGCGGTTGTTTCGATATTGAGGAAAGGTGGCAACAACAGAGAAGGGAGGGTTACAGAGGATGAGAAATCAACAGGAGTGGAACCAGTGTTTTTTTTTTGAGTGGGGCAAACTGTCTCTCTAGACTCAATGTGGGAGGGGTTATGGTAACGAAAAACAAAATGGTATCTCAGGATTGGCAAAATAAATATTTTAGTAGGGTCAAAAAGTCAAATTGCCTTCCAATATAAGTAAAGATCTAAATTTGAAGGTTGGGGGGGGGGGGGGCAATTACCCCTTGGACCCTTCTTGGGTCCACCCCTGGAAATGGAGGATAAATATTTCCATGGGATCAAACTACAGTCGGAGCACCAATCTTTGTGTGACAGTCACCACCTCCGGTGAGTTACAACTGAAGCACCTTCTCGCCTTTGGATACAAACATAGAAGGGGAACGCCAGAGGCCAACGATTGTCCTGATAGATACATAAGAAAAACTGAAAAACTAAACATAGGAATCAAATATATAAGTCTTAGATAATGAGGATGGGGTCTATTACATAAAAGAGGTGTCTGTTCCATAGGAGAGAGCTGGTCAGCTCCCCCTCTTGCCTGGATAGGTTGGTCCAAGCGTTGGAATCGCGAAGTCCCGCATGCGTGCATCCATTTTTTTGATGCGGCAGAAGCTCTCACATCCCACATTCCGTGTCCAATGCTCCAACTTCGGTTCTTGCTTTCATTTTCATGTTTTTATCTTGGTTATTGTGATTGTGGCTTGGCGAATGGTTTGGCAAGTGTAAAAACGGTGTTAGCATAGTTTTATGTTCTTACATAAAAACGGTCCAAACAGATTTTTTGAGGGAGGTTCTACTTTTACTTTCCAATGTGCTTGTACCTTGTACATTCCAATATACTTTCCAATGTGTTTGTTGGAACCATCGGTAGTCTGGCTCTATTTATTTGATAAATTTTATATTTGAATAGTTATTCTTCTTCCACTTAATATTTTCCAGTGTATGGTCATGTGAATATAACTTAATTATATTGTTTAATGTACTTAAATATATTTCAAATGTTTCTGAAGAAGATAATCTTCCACAGACGATGCACGGCAGAGTGCAGAAGTTATCGACTGAAGTATTATTTCTGCTAATATCGTTCTTTTTATTTGACTATGTTCTATCATACATCATGTTGTTTCGTTATTGCACTCAATTAAACTTTAGGAAAACAATTGCTACTATGATCCATATTCAATTGTCTTCTACCATCAGTAACTAAAGCTATATGCGTTTCAAATGGTCAGCCAGGTTGGTGCTGGCTTTAGGAGCAGCAGCCAAACTAGATGTTGTGCCGGGTTCCGCTGAATTGGCATATCCTTTCGTAACTCTTGAGGATGCCATTGTAAGATAGCTTCCGTCGCTTCTTCATTTGCTTTATATTCTTCGAATTTTGGATTGAATTCTTTTTTCTGTATTTCAGTCGGCAGCATTTTTGCCCCTATTTTGTCAATAAATTTAGTTGGGCTGAGAGTTTTGCACCTCAATTGACTGTTGACCACACTTGATGCTTGTGCTGTTAGAGTTTAGTGTTCACTTTCTCCGCAGATTCTTGTGATTATGTTGATAATGTCATGGAACTTTACTCCATGTATTGTTTTCTTAAGATTTAAATTTTCTCATGACAATACTATTGTTTTAACTGTGAGGAGAAAATCTCTTGCTGTAGTATTGACTGAATGTAGGAGCCTATTTATAGGCATATACAATTTAAAAAAAGGATGCTAATAAAGAGAAGAATATGCATAATTATGAGGGTATAACTACATCTTCTGAATCAAGTATTTATTAGAACGAACTTTCCAATGTGTCATGCACCAACACTCCACTTCAAGCTAAAGAATGTATATCTATTAGCCCCAACTTGTTACTTAAATAATAAGAAAATGGTTGATGACCTATTGGTTTGGTAGTGATGTTCGACCTTTTTTTCAAACTAGAAATATGCGCGGTAGCAATGTTCTTGGAAAACATTCCGTCCAGTGTACATTGATAATCAAATTCAATTTGTTTAGTTTGTTCATGGAAGACTAGATTGCTGGCAATATAAATGGGGGTGTTATTACCATAGTGTAGTGTCATATTTCCGTCCAGTGTACATTGATAATCAAATTCAATTTGTTTAGTTTGTTCATGGAAGACTAGATTGCTGGCAATATAAATGGGGGTGTTATTACCATAGTGTAGTGTCATATTTCCGTCCAGTGTACATTGATAATCAAATTCAATTTGTTTAGTTTGTTCATGGAAGACTAGATTGCTGGCAATATAAATGGGGGTGTTATTACCATAGTGTAGTGTCATATTTCCGTCCAGTGTACATTGATAATCAAATTCAATTTGTTTAGTTTGTTCATGGAAGACTAGATTGCTGGCAATATAAATGGGGGTGTTATTACCATAGTGTAGTGTCATATTTCCGTCCAGTGTACATTGATAATCAAATTCAATTTGTTTAGTTTGTTCATGGAAGACTAGATTGCTGGCAATATAAATGGGGGTGTTATTACCATAGTGTAGTGTCATATTTCCGTCCAGTGTACATTGATAATCAAATTCAATTTGTTTAGTTTGTTCATGGAAGACTAGATTGCTGGCAATATAAATGGGGGTGTTATTACCATAGTGTAGTGTCATATACTAAGTAATGTGAAAACCAAACTCTCTTAAAATAGTTTTTACCAATATCATTTCACACAATGTGGGAATATCCATATTTTTTAGCTATGGTACTAGATATACATATAGCAATTCGTTTCTTACTTTTACAGATGGCTATGTTACCTCCAACAAAATGCACTATCTTGAGATTGGTTTTTTGTCTTCAACTGAGCCAACATAACAACATCAAAGAATGCTTTAATATTTTGGTTCTTGGTTTTTGTGACAATAAATCTTTTTTGCAGTTTTTATAAATAGCATTCTAATGCTTACGTTTTGAAATTTGGATGTGCTAATTCATGATATGAGTAAAACTTGATGTGGTATTACGGTGTGTTTAGAACATTTTTTGTTTCATTTATATGCTTTTCGTGGGTATATGTTATGTATTTGACGGTATACATGGACAAATGCAACATTTATAAAAAATGGAGCTAATTAGAGATTAATGTCACAATGCTTAAAGCAAGCGCCTCTGTTCCCAAAGGCAAGGCTCTTAGCATCCAAATCAGACCTTTCATTCAAAATATTGAGAATAGGGTACTGCTCCACCAGGAGGCCAAGCGAGCCCAATGCCAGGTTCCAACATCGTCGCACCACTAGAACCAGCATTGCCATACCCAAAGACCTAAATTGACAAATGAGAGTCACGAAACACAGCGCTTGAACCTAGCATTGCAGTGTCGTTGCCAACACCCTGGCGCTCCCCACTGAGTTAAGGTGGTTTCCGTAGTTTGCTAACCATTCGGTTGATGCGATGATAAAAACCTTAAATGTTATGAAGAGGGGGCTCGAACTCTCTTGTAACAGAAATGATGGCTTTTTGGAATGGACCATTGAGTGCAAGTGCTTCAGGAGTGTGTAAGCGTGTGTGTATCCATTTGTGTGTGAGATAGTGAATCAAGAAGGAAGTGCATCGTAAAAGGGAGGATCGGCTTGTTGACCTCAATTTTCGTGAGGTCTAGTATTTCTCGTAGGAGTTAGGATCTAGCCTTAGGGGTCTTCCTGCGACTATCTTAGAACCTTAGAAGTGGGACCCGCCTCGTTTTAGTTCGACCTACTTCCGTCCTCTTTTGGAGTTTCGCGTGTGTGGTATCGACTTCTAGCACTTAGAAGGATGAAACCGACATGAGGAAACCCAAAAGGGATTCCTATAGGACCTTTTTTGAGCCTTAGGGTGGCCTTCTACACAATTCGCACTCCCGCGCGCACAAGCTTCGCAATTCGGGGAGTCGACGTATCCGATCGCCGTAATTCGCATTGCCTGCACTGTTACCCGTCGAATGCTCAGTAAACCTTTTGGGACGATCGACCGCAAGTCGAGATTTTGTGAAATTTGAATTTCGACGCGTTTTGACCCGATCCCGATTGTCGACGACGTCGTCCGAGCGACCCCGGATGACGAAACGGACTGCGCCAACGCGTCCAGAACGTCGATTTTGCC
>JXCR01042762.1:27301-39254 GCA_002079205.1 Phalaenopsis hybrid cultivar
TATATATATATATATATATGTAAATTAAAACGTCATTCCGAAGCGGGCGACGGGATTTCTATTCCGGCTGCCGACAGCTTTTTACGGGTGACCCCCAAACATAACTTTCTCCTTTTAAGTGTCGACACGGCTTGGATCTGTTGTGATCTTTTCTTTACTTTGTAAACTTTGATTTTACTTGCAATAAAATCTATTGTGGTTTCACTACACATGTTATGAACTATTTTCTTCTTTGAATTTTTAATGTGAAAATTTTGTTCATTTTATGTAAATTTCTTTAAACAAATTATGTCATGTTGATGCATTAATTTTTAAAACTTCATTTTACTTCTTGCTGACCTCTTGAAATATTAAAATTAATTGTGACTAGGACTATTGACCATAGACTAAAAGAATAATTAGGTTAACACATAATTTCTTGGTGAAATAGGAATATTGTTATTAGGCGATTTGCAATCACATGGAGGAATGAGAAATCTTGGGAGCCTTTGCAGGGTGAAGGGGACATATATAATATTAGACCTCAATGCTTCTTATGTCTTGAAAAAATTAAAGAGTATTAGTCTCTAGTTGTCAAATTCAATAAGAAGAAATCTGGTGGATGAATATTGAATTTTCACATGATCTATCCCAGTAGCAAAAACCAAAAATCATAAGTTTTCACCTTAACAATTAGGACTTTTAGAAAATTTTTTCGAAGACATATAACACTTTGGACTAAACCTAGAATTGTTAAACTAATAATTGAACAATCTGAAAGTTAACTTGTTTCTCATGAGATCGATAACACAAACTCATAATTCGTATTTTACGTACCAACACATGCGTAACAAGTGCGTTACTGCACTACGGATCAACTCTCAACTACAATGACATGAAACGTTAGATTTTTTAATTGTTACATAAATCAACTTACCAAAACCTATGATAATTAGACAAATCTTCAAGTATTTAATCAACTAAGTGATGCTTAAACAAATCTGGCAGTGCGGTTAAAGATGTTGGGGAGGTAGGCTGACATTGTTAAGAGTAAACTCGTGGAATAGGAGTAGGTATAGAAGCCCATGGAGGAAAAGGAACATATTGTGAAGATGTCCTACATGTAAATTAGTGAGAAATGAGACGTTGTCATAACAAGTTACATTAGTTAAAAGTTTATAGACATTGAGTAAGATCATCATAACTTTGATAACCTTATTTATGCAGGATTATCTGATAAATGTCCACTGAAAAGTATGAGAGTATTTCATACAGGCAAAAAATATGACTAGACCTGATACAACCAAATATCCTAGGTGTAAAGGAAAAATAGTTTGATTGAGATAAAGAATGAGGATAAGAGAGGAGGGATACTATTAATGTGATACTAGACATTCAAGACACCCCCTAGAAATGACAAGGGACATTCATATGAAATATTAATGTCCTAGAAATGGTAAAATGAAGATAGTTTTCTGTGTCTAGCAGCACCATTATACTAAGGTTTATAGGAACATAATGTTTAATGAAGAATATCATTTTAATAGCAGAGTATGTGAAATTGAGACCACAAAAGTTCTAAAGAATTCAATATGCAAAATTTTGATTAAGCTGGAGAATTATCCTTTTATTTCTTAATAAAAATTTTAAAATATGTGAGGGATCTATAACTTACATTTGAGTCAGAAAAGCCTTATTACCCTTAAATAATCATTAATACATGTGGCAAATAATTGAATATTAGCACTAGGACCTTAATATTTGAGTGAACTATCTCAAAACAAAGATCACTAGTGGTAAGAGAATGAAAAGGAACATATTGGTGTTTACCCAAGTCATGAGTGTGATAGCAAAACTTGGATAAAAAAAAAGAAATGAAGAAAAAATCCTAAAGTTTGTGGGAGGAAGATGACTCTGCGATAATGCTAGTGAAAATGAGTAATAGCGGAAGAGAGCAGAAGTGACATCTATCGCCAAGTAGTAGACCTACTCACGTTAACACTATCAATTGTTTTCTTCGTGCCATCTTAAAACGTATAATGAGGGGGATAAAATGTTGCAAAATAATTCAATCTTTGTAAGGTAGTAAATTGATAAAATATAAGTAATTATGAGAAATGAAACGTTTGAGAATTCATTAAACATGCATATTTATTTTATAAATATTAGAGGGGAACAATGATAAGGTAAATAGAAGTAAGGGAGATCCTGTCGTGTCATACATCATTTTGAGCTTCCTAGTCAGACATGAGACAGAATAGGAATGGGTAATTTAGTCTAATTTATCTTCTATTATCACCCATACTAATTCGTATCAAATGAGTTAAGATTTAGCCTATATAGTGACGCGAAATGGGAAGTCGTGATCTGAGGCATGCGCCTCTATCGAGGGATGCGTCTCTTGCTGCTTGATTCAGGGTTGAAATTTGCTTGTACGATGTGACAGTCATCCTTGAATGTGTGCATTTTGCATTAAACGTAAAATGGAGTACAAAATGTACAAAAAAAAGTCCTTAGACTTGTACAAAAGCTGCCCTATCATTCTAGAGAATGACATAAAGCTCCGAAGATTCAGGGACCAAGTCAAAAGATTAACTATGAGTAAGAGCCCTTTGGGCACAAAAATGAGCAGCTTTATTGAGCTCTCTAGATATAAAATGAAAATAAATTGTCCAAAAAATGTAAGGAAAGAATATGCTAGGTGGAGGTCCTGCCGGGCCCTCTAGCTTTTTTTCCTCCATCATCTACTGCATTAACTAGATAATTTTTACATTATCTCCTTCAATAATTTTCCCCTTATTCTCCATCATGCACTGTTGAAACATTTGCTTGATCATCAGAATGACTTCAAGTTCCAACCATCCACTATCCAGATGCAACATTTGCTCTCAATGAGCGCTAAGGAAAACTACCTATCTCATCCCGCATAACGACCCTCGTTCTGGTGATTTGGTTTTGTAATAAGGCTCCATTAACATTCACCTTAAGCCATCATGCACGTGCGTGCGGGGTGGGGTGGGGGAGGGGGATGGCTAGTACCCTGAGATGGGAAAAGAGTGAGTATTGGTGAGTCTCAAGAACAGGAGCTACCATAATGGTTGGGTTAGCATAAGAACGCCCATGCTTCTTTGCACTCCTCCTTCTCCAACATTGATGGACGATGTTGCAAAAAATCCTGCTTCTTTGCAATCCTTCCCCTCCAACATTGTTGGATGATTTTGCAAAAAATCCGGGCCAGCATGATGTAGTCCTTGCAGATTGATGAGAGGCGCCGAAGAATTTCAGAAAAGGTGGTGATAACAGGAATTTGAAAGCCCCATTTTCTCAAAATCTGCAGGGTCCTCATAAGGAGTTGGTAATGGATCGTGACATGGTCTCTATCTTCTTCCATCAGGCAGCCCCACGGGTCGTGCTGATACTCCCCCAGGCCATGGGAAACGAACCAGCTGCAAGTGGGCGTGGCTTCGAGGAGAAGACACCACAAAAAAAATTTTCACGAGGATGTAGAGCCAGCTTGCTGACGTCTTGAAAGTCCACATCATGGTCCATGAGCTGAGCAACATATGCAAGAGATGTAAATGTGCGTCCAACAAAAGGCGAGAGCAGTTCGGGGCCTCTGAATGAGTACTTTCCATCCCAACAGAGAGGACCACTCGAGTTGGTCCTAACAAAAGAAAACCTTCAACTTTTCCATATTCTACCCATTATCCTCCTTAAGATCGGCCACCACGAGATTATTGATAATATTGACATTAACCTTTGTTGACCATTTAACCAATGCTCGATTATGAATCCAATCATGTCCCAAGGTTGAAATATTTTTCCCGTCACCAACATTTAATCTGATGATGGGTTGAACGTGGGCTGCCCCATAACATATAACCCGCCAAGTTGTGACTGTCATCCGGCTTATATTGCCTCTTCACTTCTGAAGCTAGGGTCCGAACATCTGTTTGGTAATGACTGGTAGGTAATGACATGACTTCTCCCATTTCATTTTGGACCAGACAATGTTTTGTATTTTCTCTCGAGGTAGCGTAAGTACTTCAAATTTCCCCACCAAAATGATGCACTATTCTTTAACTTGTTGGTGGCTAGTTTCACCTTCTTCCCGGAGGTACTTTCTAAAACTCAAAGACTCTCCACGGTCTAGAGCCACTCGATGACCTCGTTCGAATTCAAATGGCCGTCAAAATATATCATATTCACATTTACTTCAAGATTCAGGCTCCTTTGATATTTCAGGCAAACTCTTCATGGTAGTGGTTCTTCATCCCTGGAATCTACATGGTGGAAGAGATTAACTTTATTTCTTCAATCTAGTAAGTCAACGTTGTGGCTATTAGTGACATATCTGGAATGTCTCTTATTGAAGCTGGCAAGCATCTGTTGTAGTGGAAGACTTTCATACAAAGTTTCTTGATATATCTTTGTAGATTTCTCATAAACAACATTATGACATTTCCTCCAGATTATGTGATAATTCTATCTTTGAGTTTGGGCAAGTGGAAGAAGTTGTGTAGGGATATAGGGTGGGAAAGAAAAATTTTGTGTTGCTGATTTAAAAAATAAGCAAGGGAAGGATTTTTCTGTGGAGGTCAGTATTGGGTATTGGTGGATGCTAGAAACTCTAAGTTGAGACTAGGGTTAGACTAGCTCTGATACCGGAGTTAACCCAAATCATAATAAGAAAGAAAATATTATTATTGAAACAACCAATAGGCAGTTACAACTACACATGGAAATGAGAAATAACAAGTAACACGACACACATGCAGCTGACTTGGGTGGTTCTAGGGTGTGGTGGTGGATAGGTGGCGGCAAGGTGGGTAAGTGGACAACAAGAGGATAAGTGGTTTGGACAGCAAAGAAACAATGGCTAAGGGCGGTTTTAGGCTGCAGGAATAGCTGCCAGGTTGCAGAGAGGTGGTTTTGGCATCTGGGACTGCGGCAAGGCATAACGGGGAATGGTTTTGGATAGTTGGAATAACAATGTCAGGACAGGGGAGAACTGGAAGTGAAGGGGTGAAATTGCAAGAAGAAGAGTGTCAACAGCTGTTTTGAGTGGCTGCAATGACGGTTGGGAGCAGTGTGGGGAGGGTGTGGAAAGGGGATAGAAAAGATAAACTCCATCTGGAGACCAAGATACAACCGAAGCATTATTTGGAACCTAAGGATACAACCCTCAAAGGCAAAAAAATATGTCGGCTGTTGTTCCGATAAAAATCACACAAAAATTGAACCTAAAACATTAGAAATACAATCATATCATAAGAGGATAACTAGCCAAGGGGATCGATCGACTCTTCTAAAGGGAGAAAACCTGGACTGGTTCGGTCCAGGAGAAGCGATAGGGTTGCGCGGGAACTCTTGCATTTGGGACGTGATCCCGCTTTTGCTTGCGGATGACCTGCGTCAAGAGATGCTTCTGCGTGATATTTTTGGTAGGTTTGTAAATTTAGAGGGACTGATTTCACTATATCTATGTATATGTATGTGTGTGTGTGTGTGTGTGTGTGTGTGTGTATATTATTTTTAATTTTTTTAAGTTTATATATATATATATATATATATATTAAAAGCTCAAGGGAAAATATATTAGAAAGAAAAGATACAGATAGATTGGATGAGAGGACCCAAAATGAAACTCTAAGCACTCAGTATACAACACACCAAGGTCCCAAAAAAGTATTTGTATACCCAAGAAGCAAAATTATAACCTAGGAAAAACTCCACTCCAAAAGTTTCCAAACACTCGGAGATTCAAACATAAAATGGGAGCTTGAGAACGACCCAATGTATCATTACCTCTTACTTCTGGTGTTAGGTAGGAAGCCATCTAACAAATGGTAAAGTCTTTTGCCATTACACGAAACAACCAAGGTATCATCCATTAAGTTCTTGAGTTTTAGTAGACCACTAATCTTCTTCTTTTTGAATGTATAAACTTGTCATTCCTCATCCGATGACTGACTCATCTGATCCGTGGATTGGTCCAAAGATTTTCGGGCATGTTTAGGGTGTTTCACATCAATAGCCCCTTGTGACTGAATGACAGTAATAACTTGCTCAATCTGATAAGGTGGTAGGGCCGTAGTAGAAAGCTCACTTAGGGTAGAATGCTGGACTTGAAGCTGGGGGCACACCTAGGGCTGAACACTCCACCACGAGATTGTCAACCGTTACATCAATGATAGGTTCTAGATTTGGTGAAGTATGAAAAGTCTCCTCTGCCACCACCAATAGAGGTTTCACAGGAGGAATCATAGGACCTTCATCTTGTGCATTTTGTGGAGGCTGAGTAGTTGAAAGATTGCCCACAGAGGTAGAGGAACCTATAACAACGTTGACCAGTGGACTAGATGGTACATTTACCATAGTGTTAGATATCCTTGTGATGAACAAGAGTGTCACTAACTTGGAGAAGATTAGGAGGGATCTCTAAGGGTCTATTTGGGGCAGTTGCAACTTATCCATCTTATGCTGATAAGCAGCTTATCCTGATAAGTTGCGTATCTACAACTGATATTGGTAAGCTGTTTGCCTCTTTAGTTTGTGCGTTTGTAAAACAGCTGATTTGCAGCTGTTTTTGGGTAAATGACCATTCTGCCTCTGAACTGAATAAACGTTTAGCTGTTTGGTTTGTGGGTTTGTAAAACAACTGATTCTGCAATTTGAAAACAACTGATTTGTAACTGTTTGTGAAAAAATGATCATTTCGGTCACGCAGTAATATAATGGGAAAATATTTAATATACTAAAATCCAAAAAACACTATATAACAGTTCAAAGAAAAAAAAGATATGCTCCTCACTCAAGGAAGACTATCTACAGACCTAATAAAATACAATAAATTATTTTCCCCGTTTATATGCTCCTCCGGTTATCACAATAAATTGTTTTCTCTATTTATAAAATCGAAGCCAATACAAGACAAACACAAAAGTGGAGAAAGTATGGATAAGATACAATAAATTGTTTTCCCTATTTATAATTTCCTTCTTCCAAAGATATGTATATTCATATTCAAAAATAAAGTTTAAGGACCCACGAAAAACAGTGTCATGATCGAGCAATTTTGTCCGCTATCTGATCTCGCAATGCGGTCATTTCTCTTGCACCTTGACCTTCGCGACTGTAAGCATGTTCTGATTCTTCCTGTGGTATGAGACGTTCGACATGGAATTCAAATTCTTCTTGTGGAATCCGAAGCAGGTCTTCTTCTACAGATGCAAAGTCCACATCAGAGCGAGAGAGGTGGTATCGGATGTAGTTGTGTGGAGCCATGATTGCCAGAGCTATTTGTACTTGTTTCGGAAATGGGTAGGTTGGCATGTCACGTAATATCACCCACTTCTTCTTCCATACCCCGAATAACCTCTCAATGACACCGCGTAAAGAAGAGTATCATTTGTTGAACATTTTCTTTCTACCACGTGCAATCCAACTTAACCTCTCGAAGTTGGGAACGTGGTACTTCGTGTCGGCATAAGGCTTTAGATAACCTCTTAGTAAGGGATATTCGAGATCAACCAGATAATATTTACATGCACGAAGTATATAATTTAGAAACAACTCATAAATATCTAGTATATTTGCTATAATTACTTACCAGGAGGGGGTACGGGAAGTAATGAGTTCGACGTCTTGTTGCAAACTTAAAAACACGACTATCGTATGCACTGTCTTCCCATCCATCCATCACAAATGTGAAACACATGTTGAAATCACAAGCAGCCATCACATTTTGTGTGGGAAAACGACAACGTCCAATGTAAGCCACTTTGTCGGTGCGAGATACACGTGCATCAACGTGAGTTCCATCAATAGCTCCTATTCAGTTCTAAATTTAATAATGTTTAATCTATTAATGATTGAGAGGCAAATAATTTTAATATAGTCATGACATGTTTGAGATATATCTTGAAGAATGGTATCTAACGAGAGTCGTTCGCAATTTGTGTCTGGATGGACTGGTATGTGAAATCCTCGGGCTTAATTTCTTAGAGGCTAAACTTACTAGAGCATTCAGACCAATGGAGAAATACTTGCTGATAGTTTCTGATAAATGTTGAAATCGCTGCATGACTCCTCTAATGGACTCATTCTGAGATAATATATAGAGTGTTATTGCTAGCTCCTCTCTTGATGTCATTCTGGTCGAGCCATTCAAACCATGTTGTTGTAGTTCGTAGGCAGATCGATGAAAATTTCTTTCGTCATACTGAATATGTTTGCGAAGCGTGTCTGTTGGTATTGTAGTAACTCACCGACCAATTCATCACCAACATATCTCGGCGTCATATATGGGGTTCGGTCGATGTATGTGAGGTAGTAGTCATATAACAAAGTAACAATAAGAACAATCTTTTTAACGTAGTTCAATTGTTCTTGATTCATCCTACGAAAATTAGTTAAAAGAGAATAGTTAAAACCTTCATCCATTTAAAAACATCCATACAACATATAACCACATAAGATATGAAAACTACAATGATAACTATTAGGAGTGCAGATAAAAACAAGTGCTAGAAAGAAACCTGTTACAATAGTACAAACAATTCTGAGAAAACAAAACGACAAACTTTCAAAACATTCAGTTTCCTAAGAAGGAATGTAAGAAATCAATTTGATATTCTGCATCTAACTTCACAAAAAATTATCTACGGACTGGATTTTGTAGTATCTTAATACAATTGAGATAGAGTTTCCTCTCCGCCTTAACCTCAGCATGTGTATTTAGGATTCGAAGGCACCCCTCAACGGATATATCCTGTGATGCAGTAAGCTTAACAGTGAAGGATTTAACAAGTTTTTCAGTTGTGCTTCTGACGAATGGGACTTCTTTCTTCCTTTTCTCCACCTTGGGTATTTTTGGAACGGATGAGGATTCCACTGACCCATGGATTTCGCAGGGCATTCTTCTGAGCCACTTGCATTATCAGTTCCAAGAACATTAGTTGTGCTAATGAAGTCAGATTCAGATGGGGTAAAAACATGTGCTCCCGTTGCAACAACCCCACTGAACATGTCATCCAATTTCTCTTCCATTGCTGGAATATTTCCATTCAATTTGAATTTCTTAGCTACTAGCACGACTTGCACAGCATAGAAAACTAAATTAGTTAAATTTGTTCAATATAACTAAAAATGAAATAAGGTAAGTCATTACCTCTACTTTCTCAGCTCACCAATCCTCAGAAGCATCTTTTGTTCGCTTCACTGGATCCCAGCCCAAAAATGTCGTTCCCTTCTTAAGTTCTTTCCAAATTTTCCAATCATTCTTTAATTGATTCCACTTGTTCTTAAATTTCATCATCTCATAGTCTCTTCTTGTCAGTTTCTTGAATTTGACAATAAGATTTTATCAACTTTTTTTGTTAAAATATGTCGTAGGTCTATTTCCTAGATCCACTTCTTTAAGACATAGATCATAAAAAATATTTGTTGCTTCCTTGTCCCGCATGGCAGATGATCCAACTTTTTTGCTCTTATTCATTGCAGTACTTACTAGTGAAATGTTAAATAAGAAAAAAATGTATTTAATAATATGAGCATAAAAAATCCAATAATGCTGCAGCATTTTCACATAAACAATCCAGTACCATGAGCATAAAAAATCCAAAAATCCAATAAAACTTTAAACATTGAAGAAAACCTTAATATTAGAACAACATTTGGGAAAGACCTTAATATTAATGTCAAGTTGGTTAAATTTAAAATGATTCAATTTTGAACCAGCAATAAAACATTTAGGCTAGCTTGAAAGTATCAATTGTGTAATAATTTTTATAAAATATATTCATATATACTCAAAAACTAATCAACATAGAAGATAGTTAGCCAATTTTAAAAAAAATACCAATACATCAAATAAGAAAATATTTACACATTACTTTTTATGAATCTACATAGACATAAATAAATGAATATGCTTATATGCTTAACATTAATATCAATATTACTAATTTGAGATTGCTTGAATCACATGCAAGAGAACCACACAAGGCCCAAAGAAAGAAATGGATTGTTGTATATCATCAGCTTTGAACATTTTTCAATAAACGAAGAAATGAATTATTGTATATCAACAAATGAATTATTGTATATCATCAGCTTTGAACCATTTTCAAGCTAATAATGCAGAAGAAGAAGAGGACAAATTGCCGTAGAAATGTCTGTCGAGATGAGAAGTAAAGGAAGAAATGATTGTGGACAGTGAGTTGCAAAGAAGAGGGCTGGGAAGATTATACCTGCCAAAGATGAGCGTGAGGCCGAACGGAAGCACGGAGCGGCAACGGGGAGTCATGGGATGTCGAACAGAAGCAAAGAGTCGCGATCTAGGGCTGACCTAGAAGATCGAGAGAGGAGAATGTCATAAAAAGGAGCGAAGAAGAGAAGAGGATAGGGATTTCTTACCAGACTCTCGGGAGATTGGGGAGTGTGGGAGGAGCGGCTTCCTTTTCTTTCGGCGGAGGAAATTGGGCATGAATGCTTCGCGCTAGGGCAAGTGGGTAAAAAGGATCGCGGGGGGCGTTGGGAACGCTAATCACGGGGTTATACCCACGATCGTGTTTTCATTCAAATAAAAAATGACGTTTTCCTATAAGCAGCTAAAACATGCAAAACAAACGGTGCGGCGGCGTTTTCAAAAAGGCCGCCGCACTTATAAGCTGCCTCAAACGCTGAGCACTTAGCTTTTTTTGTTTTAGATGAGGGTGTAGGTGGTGACCTTGAGAATTGAAGTGACCGAACATACGACAGTGAGAACAATACATAGGGAAAAACTCAATAACTACCCTTCGCCAATATCCTTGGTGTTGTGAGTCTAACCAAATTTGGAGTGATCGAACATACTACAATAAGAGCAATACATAGGGAAAGACTCAATAACTACCCTTCGCTAATATACTTGGTGTTGTGAGGCGAAGCAAATTTCCTCGAGAGCGATTAAAGTGATGCTTCTTTCAATAAACACCCTGACTTCTGAAGGACGTGCAAGATTAAAAATAAGAATATCCGTTTTGAGTGGCTTGCCATAGACTGAAGCAATAGAGTACAACATTTTTTGATTAAAATAATGAAATTTCAGGCTAGGGAGGCGAATCCAGACCGATATGGTTGGTGGTTTCTTCTGTGGGATAAAATCCACAGTCAATTTTAAAATTTTTGTTGCTCTATTATCAATCCAAACTAGTTTTATAGCAAATAAGCATGTGTAATCCTCTTCATTTTTAAGTGTGCCGCCCATCTAAAAGTCTAAATTTTCAATCCCCAACAACGTGCATGAGCTCAAATTTTTTACGAATCATCTCCATTTTGGGATGGCCATAAAGGAATTTCCCGACCAAATTCAGACGACATGCCGAAGTAAGCCGATTACTTTCGGCTTCAGTAAAAAAAATGACTGACTTTCCATTCTTCCTACCAGTTTTCTTGATATCTCCAACAACACAAAAAAAGGTGGGAACAAACTAGTTTTAGGGGTACCTGAGGCATGAACACCTGCAAGGGCAGCAGCTTAAGTTCTGTCTGAAGCCATCACTGGTTGAAGGAGGTGAGGTGTTAGGAGCAGTGAAGAATGCAGTCGAGGAAAGAGCAGCGACTAAGAAATGACAATTAGGGCAACCGCAACACGACTAACGAACGAAGCGGACGAAATCAAAGAGTGACCCTTTCTTCTTGAGCACGATGAAACACCGAAATCGAGAAAGACACGAAAGGAGGAAGGTGATTCAATGTGAAAGACGGCGAAAGTCTTCTTTAAACGAGCATGACGAAGGACAAAGCAGACGAAGTTAATGAGGTGAGAACCCCTTCTTCGAGCACGACGTAGCGATGAAATCGATGAAGACGACGAAAACCGCCATGAGCGTCCCGCGATAAACATAACGATATAGTTTATATATATATATATATATATCACCTGTGAATAAGGAATTTGACTATTTTTCCTTCTGAATTTTGTTTTCTA